>BLKR01009007.1:0-283987 GCA_011170035.1 Teleogryllus occipitalis
ATATGGATTCTGCCTACAATACAGAGTTTGTTAGAGGATGGTTTTTCTAAATTTAGCAACAGAATTTATCCACTTTTTCCTTACCAGAGCTCGGTATTAAGTTTTTCTGGCGAAATTTCACTGTTTTACGGCGCACGATTACGTAACTTTCTCTTCTTACGAAGAAATTCGTAAGTCGAGAAATTAAAAAGTAAATTTCGGTGTTGATTAAATTACTTATTGTAATATACCACGTTTCTTATAGAGTTCGCGAAATTCAAGAAAGTAGGGAAGAAGCAAAAGTAAGGAAAATATTCATTTATGAGTGTGGGAACTAGCGTGTTTAAAGCAAAAGAAGGTTTTGAACACAGTTACCATTGCAACGAGTAATGTTGAAAACTATTCAGATATATAGGTTGAACGTTGATCAATTAATTTCTAGCTGAGTCTTGGAAGATTATAATAAATTGACAGTGTACCACATGGCTTTAGCTAATGGGATGGAGAGGGTCAATGGTGTACCATGTTTCTAGCAATTTATCGAAGAGAGTTTCGTTAGAGATGGCTAAAATATTAATAGTGTATATATTGCAATATACAATTACTATTATAATTTTATATAAACGTTACGAGTTACACCAGGGAATCTATTATTTTCTGACACCATCAAATTTCAGGTAGGTAAAAGGTTAAAAAAAATTGCAGAATATACCAAAATGGGAAATATTTTTCCAGATATCGGCCACTGTTAGAAACAACAAATATCAGAAAATCTCATTAAAATTTGCGAAGCATAACGACTCTTTGCATATTCAACCCGCGAATAAAAGTTCAGCGCGGCACGTGCTTAATGCAAACGTACGGCTACATTAAGCACGCGCCACTCATGACACAAAGAATGTGAGCGGAAGCAGCGAAGCATGTCGATAACATGCATTGGGCGGTGTTCGGTGTGACCCTAACACGCCCACACAACCTCCCTAATGACCACGCGCCCTTATAAAACCCCAGTGCTCGCGTTGGCTGTTACAAGTGCCTCAGACGTAGCTTCGACCATGGGTGCCAACGATCACTGGAAGTGCAGAACCATGTGCGTTGTAATGGTGTTTCTAGTGCGTGCCGTTAGAGCTGTGAGTAAAAAATTCCTAGTGGGACTAAAATGTCACGAACTTTCTTGCATTGTTTGTAAAATTTTGAAAAATTAAAATTTTACATCAACACAACCTTTACGTACTGTTATTCAGTACATTTAGCTCTATCCATTCAAAAAGTTTGAAGAAAACATTTCTAGCTTTTTTTCAGAAAGTCTTGTTTTTAAAACTGCCAACGTATCACGCAAAATTACGCAAAAAACTACTCACGTTTTTGAAAGCAATTGTACTAGACATTATTTAAGATATATTTACAAACAACTGATTTCACCAAGAACACAATCTCTTTCTTCAACATTGGGGTTGTATGAAGTCGACAAAAAAATAAACTTTGGAATTTTTCGAAAATTTAGAAAATTCAACAAAAATTGAACCTGTGCCATTTTTAAAAGTGTACGTTGCTCAATCTGAGAGAAAAAATTAAAGAAAACATGGAGCCATTTCAAAAAAAAATTAAAATGTCCTTGAGGCTTCGTAAAAGTAACTCCAAATCAAAATATGCGTTTAAAATTCAAGGGCCACAACATCAGCCAAATCAATCGGGGAATATCAGCTTTGGTGAAAATCTTGCGTAGAGTAGAGGCGCTAGTGGTTTTCCCAGACAGGCCGACGGACGGGCTTTTTGCCGTAAACAAATGTTTCGGTATGGAGGTCACACAAAGCATGGATTTTGACTACTCATTGTGTTAGAGGAAGTAATTTACTATGTATAAGAACAAGAATGATCTATTTTTTGGTATCAGAGTTCTACAATGTTTCTATTGCTGCTGAAAATTTGAAACAGGATTTTAATACGTAACACCACTAGTTACTGTCTCGCATACTACGTACGTAGTATAGAGAAAGTTGTATTATAAATGTTCTTTGCGGATTCGGTGGTATGACGGTCAGCGTACCGGATTGTTGTATCCGAGTTTGCGTGTTCAAACCCGATCGAAGCCGTGGACTTTTAAGGGCGAAAAAATCCTTCGTACGCCTTCCTTCGGAGGGGAAGTAAAGCCGGCTGTCCCATGTTAGTAGATTTACTGCATGTAAAAGATCCTCAAGCCTAAATGAAGCCTCTGAGCAAAATTGATCCTCCTGTTTGGTCGCCCAAGATAATACCTCCTTTCTCCGCTAGGTGGTGAGCGTAACGAAATGTGCGTGGTTAGACGGAAGAGCGGGCCGGATGGCCCGAGTCTCGCCACGTAAAATAAGGCACTAACTAACTAACTAACTCTATTCTACGTAAATAGTATGCGAGACAGTACTGGTGTTACGGTTACATGATGGAATAGGCTTTCCCGCACTACTTAGTTTCCTAATCTCATGAGTCTTGAATACAGTTTCGGTTTTACTCCGAAATGTTGTTGCCTTAACATCAGTCAACGGTACACCGATAATTTTTAATGGAGTACAGAATTGTTTTGAAATGGAAAACTGTATTACAACCATTTTCTTTTCATTTACTATTAATTCGTTATTACGGAACCAATTTGAAAATCTGATATTGTACTATTTACGGCTTCTTTATTGCAAAGAATGTTCGTATCATCCGCAAAGAGAACTGTTCTTCCGTTTCGAATCGTCGAGAGCATATCGTTTACGTATAGTAGGAAGAGAATAGGGCTAAAATCGATCCCTGAGGGACGTCACGTTGCAATTGACAAAGAATTGGAAAGGTTTGTACAAAATGTTCTATCATTCTTGTAAGATATTTCTACTCTCTGAAATCGTTGTTTAAGGTACGAACATAACCAATTTTGAATGTAATTTGGAAAGTAAAATCTCATGATCAATGAAGTCAAACGCTTTAGAAAGATCTAAAAGTAATCCAATAGGTGTTTCGTTTTGATCCAATGATGAGGCGACATCTTTAAGAAAAGAAAATATGGCTGTTTCCGTAGATTTCGATTTTATAAATCCATGTTGGTAATCTAAAAGCGCGTTGTGTTTACTGAGAAAGGTTTCTATTCGTATGTAAAAAAAGTCTCTAATATTTTTGAAAAAAATGACTGAAGAGATAATAAAATATGGCTTAGGTGCAACATCTCATTTTCATTGAACTTTCTGAGTTTCTATAATTTGTAAAAGGTACAAATAATGCGAGAAAGCATGTGCTCTTGTAGAGCCACTAGTTTCCACCAGAAATTACTCACTGTCTTACAACGCTATCTGTATTACAATACTCACTGGTTATTATTTCAGAAAGATAGACTGGAGTTCAAGGATCTTGAACCGATAGAATCCAACGCATTGATTGTAGAGCTGACAGATGTAAATGCTAAAGCAAACGAGAATGGTATCCTTGTAACCAACGTCACCGCTGAACTGAAAAGAGACCTTCCGGAAGACGCCGTTGTGTGCGTGGATGGTTATGAAATGGGCGCCAACGGCTACGGTAAAAGCACGCTCAACCTGCCTTGCACAAACCTTTGCGAGCTGATCAAGAACGACGACTGCATCTACCCGAACGTTCAAAAGGCGTCTATGGGCACTTTACCTGAGGGTGGTTGTCCAATTTCACAGGTATGACATCACGAGCAAGAAATTGGAACGCAATAATATGATTATAGGCGTGTACAACATTTGGGGTATCTCGTATACAATTAATTGAAAATCGTACGATTTTTAAAACCAATTATTTGTATTTCCAATAGAACATAAATATTCAATAACTTTTCTTAATGAAATAGAATTAAAATAGAATGTCTGAAAAGAGACTTAAATAAAAGAAAACCAATTATACAGATAGGGAAATTGAAAATCCATTACCATTAGATCAATGAAAGGAAGACGGTCTAAATGAAATTAAAGTGTAATTAGCAAGTTATTTATTTATGAGTTTTACACAATTAGTTGCATTCTACGTGTTAATCATATCCACTGTATTTTGTTTGTAAAAATCCAACAGAAGTTCCTAATTCATGATTATTCTACTTTGTCCTGGAAATTTTGAGTCCTAAATGTTTGTCTCTTCGGATTTTGCGTCAAGTGCTCATAAGATCAGCTACATATTATAGTCAAAACATCATTCTCAGTACTGATATACCACACGTTTTACATTTTTTAAGTTTTATATGTGAAAATTGGGAGTTAAGAAAAGCTGACCATTTAGCCCCGATCTCCCGCTACAAAATGCTCTCTTACCTGATATATCTCCAAATTTAAGCTTCTGTCGAAGTTAATAGTAGATTTTGCAAACAGCTTAAAATGTTATGCTTTATTGCGTAAGTACATGTTTTGAAAACGAGGGACTCTAGGAGCGAGTTTTCAAATTTGTAGGTATTTATAATCGAGTTGCAGAAGCTATTTTTTTATAATGCCGCATTATAAAAAAATAAACGCACCAAAATTGATTTTGGAAGCAGTTTGGCTGTTGCCAGTAGTTGAGATGTTATTATGACGTCACGCAAGGCTGTGAAGGAGAGGTGAGACCAGGCGGTGAGGATGGATGGGGAGGACGGGCGGGGAGGACGGCTGTGCCATAAAATACTCTTTTAAGAACGATTTCTTGAAACGGAAACAGTAGTTTACAACGCTGATGTACAAAAAAATATTATTGAAAGCTAATATTAACATTATAAATATTAGTGATCGTGATTTTCGCAAAGTTGGGCTTTGTTAATGACTCCTCTCAGTAAACTTAAAGTGAAAAATAAGAGGGCAAAATTTCGGATCGATTAAACAATAATATTCTGTTCTTCAAAGCTCTCTTTAGAGTACATTTCAATTCTTATTTAATTTTTTAGAAACAAAGGCTCTCCAAGTAATTGATTGTACATAAACTTTCTTTGGAATAGAATTAAGAATTTTTCCATGCTTGATTAGTATTTTAAAATAAGAAATCTATCATTTGTAGGGCATCAAGGAAGTTAGGCAGCATCTATTGGATATTCCATGCTTGCCAGATAAAATTCAACGTACCAATGATGACTGGAAATTCGACGTGCAAGTAACAAACAAAGATAAATCAGAAGTTTATTATCGTGTAGAAGTAAAGGTGAATATAGCTTCATAGGAACAATGTAATTACATGTACAGTTTCCGAGTTATGAATAAAAGCAAAAAAGAAAATCATCAAGTGATACCTTATTTTTAAGTTCAAAGTTTATAGTTTTGTTTGCAGCGTTTTTAGTTTTTAAGCATCTATTCAATCAGTGACGGCTGGTGCTCCAACAAATTGGAGATTGCAGCTCCATCGAATGAAGGAAATGTAATTTCCAAAATTCTGAACAGTAATGTGTAATAAAACGTAAGCAAATTATGTAAATAACTTAAAACTAAGTTCAATAAAACACTATATTCAAACATTGCTTACATAATTTTATACTAGTGTCCGTATCAAGTTTGTTCTCCTCCGATTTCCCCCACATAGAACTGGGATTGATTTCCAGTGCAACTCGAATTTTTTATTAGTTCTGCATTGAAACAATTGCAAGTAATGGAATTCATACAAAACAAACACGAACAAGTTTCGAAAATACTGTGATCGCTCAAGCACTTTGCAACAAGCACTGTTATTTTTGCAATAGTTGATTTCATGATCTTAGTTTCTATTACTGCTACTAATAGTGATAACAAAATAAAATTAATTTATTTCGAAAATTTCAGATCTCTGGTAATTTTTTCAATAATGAAAGATCTTACACACATACACACTCTCGTAATCACGAAGTTTGCAGAATAACTGATATCGGGAAGATCATTGCACACACCGTGTGCATAAGAGGTACAGTAATAGGAACTTTCTTTCAGTGAGCTGCTTTAAACACAGAACTCAGTACATTTCGAATCAACAAACCTAACAACAAATGAAAATGAACACTAATAAGAACTTTAAAGAAGAAATTATAAAGAACATCTGTATATAACAAATGAGCCCAAAGTGGCACTCTGTTTAGTTATAAGTTAATTATAAGCTAGTTTTTAAGTAGTAGTTTTAAGATATCCGCCCTCCCGAAGCTGCAGAACCCGAAAAGGCTGCAGCAAATGTATACCCTAACCTGAATAAATTCCCGCCTCTCCAGGGTAACTGGAGAGGAGAAAACTGAAAAAGGACAGCATGTGCCAGCACTAACAGAGGATGATAAATAAAGCGTATCAGGTGGAAATGGAAAACAATGCAGTAGTTTTCACAATGCACAAACCCTCTATCGGACGTCCAAAAGGGCATGATCATTGGCTTTCGGGCCAAGGGCTTTTCCAAAACGGCTAAGTTTGTAAAGTGTTCGCGTGCCGCGGTGATTAAAGTATACTTTGTATGGCAAAATGGCGATACCCAAAACAGGCGCTGAGATTTTGGTGGCGCATCACGGGCCATAGATGACAGGGGAGAACGACGGCTGCGGAGATTTTTACGAGCGGATAGACATGAAACTGTAGAATATTGGTTCAGCGGCGAATTGTCGTTGGCATTGAAATAATTAAAAGCGTTGTCATTGCCAACAATATTGTTTACTTTAAGAGCAGCTTTCGATGGCTTAGCCATCATCATCAGTTTTTTGATACAAGAAAATATTTTCTTGTATCAGAAAACTGATGATTTGATGGTGGTGATCGAAAGCTGCTCTTTGATGGCTTAGCCATGATCATCAGTTTTCTGATACAAGAAAATATTTTCTTGTATCAGAAAACTGATGACTCGATGATGATGGAAAGCTGCTCTTCTTAAAGTAAACAATATTGTTGGCAATGACAACGTTTTGAATTATTTCAATGAAACTGTAGAGCAACTGACCGCACAGGAGATCCACGTGGCTACCAACAGGGTCTCCCCAACTACCGTTCTGCGAACGTTGTTGAGGAACCGAACCGTTGAGCGTATCAACAGCGCACTACAAAAAATTCACATACAATACATGTACATTATTATGCAACACTTTTCCGGATGACATTAAACGATTAAACTCGACGGAAAAGTTTAAATCTAAGTAAAATCATTACTGCTGCATAACTGTTTCTATACAATTAGATACTATACTGAACATCAAAAGGAAAGTAATATTAACTTTTACAGTGATATTTCATGTATTATTTACCATTTTAACAGTAGAATTCTAAACAACCTGTAGCAAGTATTGTAGCGCGGCTTCTTGGTCAATGACCTCGACTCCATCAGGTTTTTTGTTCAGTTTCCCTGACCCTTTGAGCAAATGCTGAGATGGCCCCTCGTTTTGCTTCTGGACATAAATGTAACTTCATTACATGTGCACGTCTTCTAGAATTCAGTGGGAAATATAGTTATTCAAATTGTCGTTCTCGATGTTGTGGCGGCAGGAAGCATTATTCCTTCATGAAGGACATGATGAGGGATAAGAGCCCAAATTTATTGCTGATTTACGCTTGAAAATATATTTTATTACATCGGAGAGAATATTGTGTTAACAATCCTTGGGAAAAGCGCTCATTTGCTTTATGTATTCAAAATTCAAGTAGTATATGTCTTAGTGTAGGGATCACAGAATTTTGAAAACGTGCACAGAATTCACTTCTCCCCATAGCACGTTACACACAGTTTTTAACTGTTTTTTCGTTAAATAAATAATAAATAAAAATACGTTGTTGCGTATGGACGTACGCAGCAGATACCTGGTTCCTGCACCCATGCTAACTGCTGTTTGTTGGCGACGAAGGCTGGAATTTTCATGCCAATTCTGCAACTAAACGTCTAATGAATGGCGGCAGTTTTCAGATGAATCACGTTTTCTGCTTCCATCGGAGAAATGGTCGTTGGCGTTGTTGAGGCTGCAAAATAGCCAGGAGAGCCACAGACGAATCGAGTTGGCGACAAGCGTCTTACTGTTTCCTCGCTTGTCACAATGGAAAATTCTGAAAGACAATTATTTAAGAACTATTAGTTTACCTCAGCGTAAGAATTATTGAATATTGAAGAAGTTGTCAAAGTTACCTTGTCTTAAGCGAACAGAAGATGGTTTTTCTGTGATAATTCGGGCGTAATACAATTTCAGGCGATTGTGCGCGCCAAAAATCCTCAATGCACGGAATCTACATGGCTGTAAGGTAGACCCCGCTACCAACACTCAAAAATCATACTGCATTTTTTCAATGCAGCCAGGATGTGAATTACTACTACGCCTTTTTACTGACGAGGCGATCTTTTGTGAAAACGCTCGGCTGAAAAATTCTCGAACAATTGACTCTGGTGGCGTCATATTAAGGAATGTATTTGATTCCCAGAAGTGCCAACAATGCGGATTCCCAGTATCTGACGCAATCTCGCGAGCGTCTATGACAGCAGTTCGACTTTTGAAAGCAGTTTGTCCTTCCAAAGAGTTTCATACGAAAGATGTCTTTACCTCTCTCTTTGGAAGAAAGCCAGCGGTTTTTACAGAAAAAAATATTATAATTCCAACGCGGGACGTTTAAAATGCATGCCCTTTGCTGTTAATTAGCGCCAAGGAATTGTTATAAATGATAGAATTCCAAGTACGGCGCCTAATTTGAATTAAATTTGGCCGCCTACGTGCCAACAGACGTACACGGCGTGAAGTGAAACGTCTGAACGCAAACATCTTGCAACAAACGCCGTTCGGGTCTAAGCGAGAAGCTCGATGTGCGTGCGGGGAATGTTTTCATGCCTTTCCCTGAGTCATCTCGTCATTCTGGAGGGCACAATGGATTAACAGAAGTACGCAGACGTCCTTGGGGACTATGTCCACCGCTAAATGCAGATCGTTTTTCCTCAGCAAGATGGCACCTACTAGCAGGGCAATGCAACGTGTCTTACAGCTCGCAGTGTACGTGCGTGGTTCGAAGAGCGCCAGGATGAGTTAACAGTTCTCCCCTGGCCACCAAACTCATCTGATTAAAATCCAATCTGTTGGACCATCTCGATCGGGCTGTTCACACCATGGATCAACGACAGAGGAGCCTATTGCAGCTGAGCATGGGACTGGAGTCGGGATAGCTCCACATCCCTGTCGGGACCATCCAGTACCTAATTAACTCTTTCTTAAAAGGCGGCGCTAGCCGAATTCGTTTACTACGCTCTGTGAAGTCACGAAGGTTAAGCGAAATCGAGACTCACGGGTTCCTGGTTGGGTGACCGGCTAGGAACCCCGGGATCTAACGGCGTCGAGCCCCTGGCCGAAGGGATAAAAGCCACTGACTGACTGCGACGTGACGAGACTTGACAAACATGGTAATTATTCAGTATAGTAATTACTCAGTATCGGCGGATTACTCCAGAAGAAAGCGCTCAACGCCCAACAAAGACGCATTGCATCAACAACGACGCAACGAAAAAAAACCCTCTCTTTCTGCATGTCTCGCAGCAAAACGGGGTTATTCAGAATTTTGACGGGTGGTCACATTAATGTGACTGGACTGGGCAGTTTATTGTTCATTTTCATAAACGATTTCCTTTGGCTTTGGGTTAAAAAATATTTTATCCTTTTGGTCTTTTCGATTTTTTTAAATTGGACTGACTCGTCTGCTCTTTATTTTATTTCAAAGTGTGGAAATTCTGCGTCAAAACAATCAAAAGAAAGAAAGAAAATTAAGTTACTCAAATGCACTTTAAAATTACTTTTTTCCTACAAAGAATAAACCCGATTTATGACATTTAATATTGGCTGGTCTCTCATTTAAAATAGAGATATATTAAATTGTATACAGTTTCAGTAATTTCCGTCCTTAAAACATTCTGAACTTATTAAGGAAAAATTATTTTATTGAAAGTTCATTAATAACATTTATGAAGAAATACGTAATAAATAATAAATAAAAATTACAATAAATACAATGGAAATAATATCGACTTGTTTTGAAAACGAAAGTAATCACATAGAAATCTCATTAGCTTTAGAAGGAGTCAAAATAAATTGTAACCTATAGTATTAACGTTGTAACTCTAAGTTGTTCCGTTCTGTAACGATCGAAAATAATTTGTTCGCTAAACTTATCCGTATTCTGCAATAGGTAGAATCTTCATTAACGTCACTTCTTAGAAGAAAAACGACATGCAAAACATAATAATTTCTTGAAAGCTGCAAAAGTCACAGGATTGCCTACTAGCAGTTGTCGCTATCATTCGCTATGCAAAAACTTCTATTTTTAAAGACTCGTGTTAAATCGGTGCCATATGAAAAACTACTTCTTAGAGTGATTCAATTTGAGTTGCTTCTGATCGACGCTTAATCTTTTCATAAACTACATTTCGCTTCTATTTCCACGTGATTTTCTTAGGCAGATAGACATATGAACAATTTCATATGCTTAGACAGATTTACAAGTAATCTTTTGATGGGAAAAAAATTCTTATTCGCAATGTTATGGTCTGCTGCTGCTAGTGATAGGTAAGTTAGGGTAGTTCTAATTTAATTATCATTTATTGGCTTGGTACTTGAACGTCCTTGCTTATCATTTTTGGGAGCGATTTCCACGACCTTTTTGTAGTACGAACACCATTACAGTTCTTACAAATAGGTTTTTTTGTCTCTCGCGAAAAGCAGAAATGGATCAAAAGGATACGAAAAATAATTAATATTATTTTAATTGCAATATAATATTGAAAATCCCTATATTAATTCGATTTTTACTCTGTTCTGCAATTTGTATTCTCAACAGTAGCGAAGTTTAAGGACAATCTGGGACCCTTAGAATACCCACATTATTTTTCAGCAAAATCTGTCGTTATGTGTGTAATTTATGAATTTTTTACTGAATCGTTAAAGAAAATTAAATGTTTTCGATTCTTTTTCCCGTTTTTACGCGCGAGATAATTAGCAGGGCCCTGACTGTGCGGGGAGTCTACCTGTGTATAGACACGGCTATGTCGCGCATGTACACAACAGGACGCGTTATTTCGTACTATTAAATTTTATCCTCGAATCGCGTCAAAGAGAGGAGACGGGCGAAGAAGAAAAGAAAGGCGTAAGTTTATTTTTCGTTGAAATCACTGATTTTGTGAAAATCGCTTAAGTTCTAATATTTTCGGCGTCTTCAAGTTACAATATAAAGATAGAAATTTTTCCTTAATAAATGTTGTTCAGAAACATCTTAAAATAAGGTCATGTAGAATTTTTCGAACATATATGTAATTTTGGGTGAAATTACGCAATTTTTAAACAAATACTTTCTGACAAACGTCTCCAATTCGTAAAAAATTCTCCTTGATGGTAAAAAATGGTGCTAGTTCTATTTCCGGCGAAGTCTATATTTTTGAAAACGTCAAAAACTTAACATTACTAAATTACAATATTGAATATAGAGATTTTTTATTTATTTATTTTATTTTACGTCAAAAAACAGTTAAAAACTGCGTATGACGTGCTATGGGGAAAAGTGAATTGTGTGCACATTTTCAAAATTCTGTGATCCCTACACTAACTCATATACTACTTAAATTTTGATTTTTGTCTTAACTGTAATCTGCTCTAAAAGTCACATCTTTAAAAACGGTCATGTACAAATATTTGAAGAAAAAAGTAATTTAAGTTTGAGATTAATGTAATTTTTAAAAACAACTTTTTCTCTTTCTGTAACAATTATCTTTGATGCATTTTTAATGTTAGTTTATGATATGTTTTTTGTACCAATTATCATAGAACCATAACACTTTAATACAGAAAATTCAGTACTGTGTTTATTTAGTCGCTAATAACCTAGATGTTGATGTGTCTCAAAATAAAATTAATAAAAAAAATGTTTATTTAATTTTTTCTGTGAATAGAACACTTCAAAGCATACCATAGGTTTTTCCCACGGGAACACACAATATTGTTAACATGTATTATACACATTACAAAATGAAAAATATATGTTATTTTTAATCAACATTTATAATAAGAAAATAACTACAAATTATTACATAAATATTGCATTTTTATTTGCACTTTAAAATTAACAATTAAGTTACATTAATGGTTTCATCCTATAACTAACAAAACAGTTTTCATTTAACATAAATAACTTTACACAAGATATATTGTAGTTTTATTTTTCTTCACTTAATTTTTTGATATTGTGACTTGTTGTGGGGTCCCCATGCAAGTCCTTTTTTTTATTATTCTTATTCTTTTATGTATCTTCTCATTTGTCTTATGACTGAAATGCATGTTTGCTTTTTCATGTTTTTTCACAATAATATCATCTTTGCCCTCGGAAATTGTGGTGTCGTTATTAGGGTGACATATTCTCCAACATAGAGGTAGACATATATTCACATACCATTTGCGAGAAATGGAAGATATAGTCTAAAGCTCAGTATTGTGGACATATTATTAAATACTTCCATATGACTCACTTCTTAATTCAATACTTGCCAAACAATTATAATTTAGAACCACTAATGTAATGTGTGGGCATATGGAAGTAATCTCACAGCAATTGGAAGGTATCTTTTGGATTTAATGGGCAAAACTTTTAAGTTCACCAGACTTTTATAACTCATTCTTTTTTTGGTCATTTATAATAGATTCACTACACATGAAGTTTTCTTATTCAAAAATACACATGAACACTCCACATACTCTTCCAAAACAAAACCACATCCTCTTGAGATATATAATAGATAATCTGTCAATCATGCTTATTCAAACATCGTCTGGAATTTTTGGATAAACACACACATCCTGACTCTCTCAAAGAAACAAACTCTCTCTCTCTCTCTCTCTCTCTCTCTCTCTCTCTCACACACACACACACACACACACACTTTAGGATAACTGAAACATTTATGCTATCATTCACATTCATTAACATATTAATAGGAACATTTTCACAAAACTGATCAAATTTATACTATTCTTACATTCAGGTATTTCATTCATTCAGCAGGATAGTGAAATTCACATAATTATTTATGTTCTGTTCATGTTTGTTTACAATAGACTAGTGAATTAAAATACAAATTTTTAAAATAACATAAAGAAATTTAGTAGTACATAATTAATTTCAGGAAAAGGAGGAAAATGATATTAAACATTCTGAAAGTTTGTGCTATATCTATTCAATTGTGCGTTTATATTATGGTTACGAGTCCCTGTAAAATACAATACAACCAATGACTGCACAGTGCCTTTCGTCAGTAATCAGAGAAGATACTCTTGGTCTCTCTCTTCAATAATGTAACGATTGTGCTCAGGTGAATACAATCATGTTTTGGAAATATTGTCAAAGTATTATGTTCATTTATAATCACTAACAGCTTGTTCTGAATTCAATTTATTGTGCAATTTATCTTTTATCATTCTTCAGTTTTTATTGATACAAGTCTCAATGAAGGCTTTTGGTGCCTACATTTATTTTATATGGTATGGTATTCATTGTTTGATATGAAATATTTTATATTGTGTTTTTTTTATTTGGAGCGAACTCTTGATCACAATTTCATTTGTATTCAAAACGGCTTTTTCCTAAGCAATAGTTTTTCATTTCTGGTGGTGATAGAAGAAAGTTAATTTCTCAGCTTATTATATTACAAATTACAGACCTAAAATTAGAAATTTATACTCATTTATTCTTCAATCGGTTTTCTAGAAACATGCCATATGAAAATCATATTTCTTTCAGAATATTTATTTTTTTATACACATAATGAAGTTCTAACAATTTACACAAATATTTCAAATAATGGTTAGAAAGAAGAATGCATTGTTCCCAATGCTTCCACATTTTAATAGTTACGTTTTTTAAAGGCAATGTTCTTATAAAATTTTGAATTTTCATATCTGTAATGTCAGTTTAAATATTAATTTCAAATCATTTATGTTGCCAAGGCAGGTTGCTGTTTATGGAAATTTGTGCTCTTTTTCCTTAAATAATTTACACGACAGAGAGGTTAATGAATTTTGTTCATACATTTCTATAAAACAGATTTGTCAATGAGTAGATTTGGCATTCAACATTTCATTATTAACACATTTTAGAAATTGAATTAAAAATTAATTAAGCAATTATGAGAAGCAAAGTCCTCATAAGTTTTGATCATCAGTCGATACAAATCATTTAAAGAATAATAATAAGTTTGCTTACATAACTGCTCAACAAACATTTCAGATTTACAATTCTTACCATCACCACCAACGTATAGGTATAGTCTGTGATCCATTCAGGCTTTTGCTGTTGATGGAATGTGATATTCAGTGACTGTTCATTTATTTCAACATATTCTTTGTCTATTTGATCAGCCATGCTGTTTTTAAGCGGTGTTTTAATCTCATACTTTTACAGGTTTGTGATTTAATGGATCTGTTCACTACTGATTTCTAATGAAGATCAAGCAATGACAGAAATATGATGAATTGAAATCATTGATGTTTCATATTTCTTGTAGGTGCGATTGCCAGGAATTCTTTTACATTCCGTTTGTGATTTATCGTGCTTTATGAAAGTGATACGTTTTGAACAGTTAACTTCTTGATGAAATGTTGCAACTAAATGCAATTATTTCATTGATTTTGATATGAGTCTGTTTATAGATGCCTAGTGCTGGTACATATATTACATAATATTGAGCTTTTGTGATATTGCAACAAACATGGTTCCAATTTTATGAATAACAATTCATCTTCTATTAATATGCAATTATACAAACAATGACCCTGGTAGAGCACATTACAGTATTATTTAGGGATACATTTGTCACCTGAAGATCAGAAACACTGACACAGAGTATGTTCAGTTTCGCGACATTTTTAACAAATATTTTACAACTGCAAGAAAATTTTGTTACCACTACACAAAATTTATTGATTTTCCCAATATTTTATTTTTCTGAGAACAGATGTGAAAAATAATTTTGTTTAATTCCAGTTTTGAAGTAGAATATAATATTCAGAAGAATTATTTTTTGACTTTCTGAGCACATGAGAGTACTAAGAAAGCGATTGAGCCTTCATCTTTGAGCTGCTTCTCTTCATATAGTCATGATAAATGAATCACCATGAGATATGAGGAAGCTGGTCACAACAAAATTTTCACAATTAACCATTATATTAAAGTATTTCTGATCCACAATTACAAAGAACTATTTTTATACCTGAGGAATTCATATGCATAACTAGTCTTCATTTAAAACAAAAGAATATAGGACACAGTAAGAGAGAGACAAAGAGGGCAGAAGAATTTTAGGATGGTCATGATAAAAGAGCATTATTTGCTTTCAGTACATGAATTCAATGACTAAAAAAGAAAGACCAGTGGTGTTGCTAGGGCTTATGTCGCTAGGGGTGAAAACCTTGTTGTACCACCCTCCTCAACAATATCACCTGATTCGCTAAATGACTTTATGCTTGTAGAAAATGTTTAAAAAAGGTGTGTTTTTTCAGAAACCTACTTTACAGGACAAATCTTTTAATTTTTCAAGAAGTACATACATTTATTAGAAACTAGTTCATGTTCAGTGAATAAAGTTATGGATCTAATTTGATTTCTTGAATTTTTCTGTGCTTTGAGTAAAATTTAACACTTGGTGTGACCCCCTTTTAATGATATCCCCTAGAGTAAATTACCCCCTAGCAATGCCACTGAGGAAGACAAAGATAAGTGTAGCTGCTGTTGAGACTAGTTGCCATTGTCAAAAGAGATCAGTACACGTGATACTCAAATAATGTCTCACAAGAAATACACCTAAAGCACAAGTGTGTCAAGTTGAAGGATAAAGCTTTCGGTCAATTGGATAAATGTATAAAAAATCCTGATTATTGCATATTAAATCTCTCAATACCGATTTTTTATGTTTTTATAGCATAATAGTCTATCTGTGTTTTATAGCAGAGATGATGGCCACAAGGATACTTCTCAAAAGGCAATTTATGACATATGACCTAATGCAGAAAATACAATTATAAAATTTTTCTTGACTCTTTTGATTGAATTCAATTATTGCTCCATTTAGTTTTTAAGCATCCAGAATGACATTATGAAAAACAATTTTCTTTCTGCTAAATCCTTCAACTTCAAATTTGATATAACACAACACTAGCAATGTTCTAATTTTTTGCACATTATTCGTTGAGCACCAATAGCAAAGACACATCCACTCTGGTGGGCAATGAAGGGAACAATCAATGTCTAGTGTAACTATAAACAATAATTCACAATGCAACATTTTTAGTTAGGTAATGGGATGAAAGCTTAGCACACACTGACAAAGCAACTATTACAATTATTTACTAAATTCCCGTTTCAGGAGACAATTCAACAGATTCCTTTTTTATTAGTTGCAATGGAGACCCAATGAACATGATTCAACCTTGTGTTTCCCAGATTTCAATTTGTTGCATTTTCTCAATTTTTTGTTTTAAATCACGTTGTTGTATTGATGAAAATACTACACACTGTGCACTGTACTTAATTGAATATATTGCTCATTTATGTCGTCTCAAGTTGGAAAATTTACATTTTATTGTTGCGGAGGTAAGTGCTGCAAACTGTTTCATGAAACGGAATAACTCATTCTTATTCCACTGACATTAAATGAAGGTTACAACTCTACCAATAAGTTTTGTGAATCACTGTGATAGAAGAGCTGAAAAGTAAGCTCATGCTTTGGAACACATTTTTACTTTGCATTTCTTCTGTCAACTGTGAGCAGGTGATTCGTGAGTGAATATTTGCTTCCGGGCGCGTCCACTGCTATGGTCATTAGTCCCGTTAGTGTAGTGCATGTATATCTCGGGAGGTGGCGGTGTTCCGATCCCGCTGATGAGATCCGGCTCCGACTTACAGGTACGCTTGCGGTGTTATCCTACTCCAGGTATCTCAACTGGGCACCGCCCCAGCCGAGACAAGCTCTAAGCTCTCGACCGGTCTCCCGACAAGTGCGGTAGTGTAGTGCATGTAAGTGTAAGTGAGATGAACTGGTGAGAATTGCGCAAAGAACCAAAATTGGTGTTGAAACAATAGAACAAAAACGATCCGGTCATGCGAGAAAATTGGCTTAGCGCACACATACCGTACGTTCCATTGACTACGAGAGCAAGACGGGGACACGAAGAAACCTCTAGGAGTAGAAGTACAGTTCGAACAAAAGTATATTAAGTACACATACAAGGACATGAGGCTGGCGAAGAAATATGAAGAGTTAGCTCAGGCTGCAGTCACAGCGGAACCGATTCAAACCGTGCATTTTGTTTGGTTAAATGCTGGTTATTGTCATCAAGGAACCGGTGTAAGATGTTATTACCACACAGAAATCCGAAATTGTCCGAGTATTCCTAGGATTTCTTCGAAATCCTAACAGCATGGCTGTAACCTAATTATTATAATAATGTAGATGATGATCACTTGCTACTCAGTGGCAAAACATGTAGAGAACATGAAAATACATAATTTCAGGTTGTTTGATTTCGTTTGCTGCATAAACTGCGAACATTTTTTGAATACATGAAGACGATACAATATTTGAATATTAGTTTTGAAATATTATAGAGTTAGAAAACTGAGTCTTCCAAGAAAAAAGAAAACAAAAAGTTTACAAGAAAGGCTAGACGATTTTAAAGTACGTTATTATCACACTTATTTTTGCTTTGTAAACAGATGCATTCACATGAAGAGTGCAAAATGCTTCTAGAAGCTTGAATCATTAGGCTAATTGTATTGAAGGCAGGAAAGTGTAATATTTTCACAGAACAACAGTTACAAAAAATCAAAACACGATCGTGAAAACTAAAGGAAGTAGCGTGCCAGTACGTCGAATCTGCTACTGTTCGAAAAGTTCACTCAGGAATGAACTTCGTCCAGCAACCAGGATCTTCCGATGGCCCGAAGACTAAATGCACTGACCTCTTTGTTTCGGCAGCACTTGTTCGAATGACTCAGACTCATCCGTGTAGATGGAATTAAATCCAATTTAAACATAACGGCACTTCAAGGCCTCGAGTCGGAAGGAGTGGGGAACACTCACCCAATCGAGAGCTTCGTTACGATTGAAGTTTTTGATATTGGAGCTCTCGATTGGATGATAATGTCCTCCTCTCCCTCCAGCTCGTGACGTTGAAGTGTCACCATGTTTAAATCAGAGTGTACGTGATGTCTCCGTTCCTTCGAAACTTCGGGAGTGAACCGACTCCGCGCTGACAGCCAACCACGGGGGCCCTCCAGAGTGGACGCTTCTCGACGCGCGAACTAGAAGAGTGGCGGCAATGGCGAGTAACGGCCGCTGGGCCTGAACTGCAGCTCAGGAGTCGGGCACGGCGGCGCCGCTGGATCCCTGCGCACAGATAGAAACCGCACTGAAAATGTTTCCGGTTTTATTAGATTCGTGTCGCAAAGGTTTTCTCATTGACCCTAGAAAGACCATTGGAGGCGGGGGAAATAATGCCAGAGCTTCCTTATTTTCTTACTATTCACTTGTTTCAATGTTACAACCTTCTAGGATGTATAATAATAATAATAATAATAATAATAATAATAATAATAATAATAATAATAATAATAATAATAATAATTATTCACATATCACGTATTATTATTATTATTATTATTATTATTATTATTATTATTATTATTATTATATATTATTGGCTACACATATATTATTACTAGTGCATCCCGTTAAAGGCAAAGGCCTCCCGCGTTAGCGGGGGATTTAACAGCATCATACAAGAGTGGAGGTGGTAAATCGGTATTTCTGCCTAATTTCAGTTCAGTGCCAATAGTTTTGAACATATTTAACATTTTTGTGTCTTTGGATTTACAACTCACTTTGGCTTAGAACTTTTCAAATGTGATATTTTGTCACAGCTCTTTGACATTTTAACAACTAATGCAGTGTCAATCTACCACCTAGTTAAAGAACCAGCATTTACCATTTTTTTATTGTATGAAGTCGTTTTTTAAAGATGATCACTTTTTGCCGATTAACATGTGGTGGGAAATTTCAAAATAACGATTTGTGACATTTGCCTCTCATTGGTATGCATCTCATCGTACACTGGTGATAGAAGGGTTCACGAAATACCTTTCCGTGCACAACGTGAATCGCCTAACACATGTGCACGATGAGTTACCTTCAGGGTAATGTCATATGTGTGACTTCATTATTTGAAGTTTCTCACTGCATGTTCATTGGCGAAAATTACTCATTTTTACCCCCTCCCTTTTATGGCATCTGGGTTTGTAGCATTTATTCTGAAACACAATGTATTTAATTTTTTTACAAAACAAAATTACACTTTCTTCCAAGACATTTAAAAAATAAAGCATGTTATCTTCGTAGAAATGTATCAATGACAATTAGATTCAAGTATTAGATAAAGTACTAAGCTAAAGGATTACATTTTTCAAAAACAATGAGGCTCAAGTAAAATCAACCAGTGCTAGGTGTGGCAAGCATGTTTGCAATATACATGTCGAGCAAAATATCCTTTTCGGAAGGACGTGATTGAAGAATAATGAACATGTAAATTTTCAAATATTTGTTTACAATAATTCGATACATTTTATAATTTTTTATTGGTTGGAAATAAATTCATATTAAGCCATAGTTTATATTTTTTATATCTTTACACAGGAAAGTCATAGATTGAAATGAATCCCGTAGGGAATTTCCCCTCCCCCGTTCTTGTATGCTGCAGACTTTACGTTTGTCTTTCTAGGGTTAAGTGTGATGGTTTAAAATGTTTACACCACCTTGCCAATCTTTGTTTCTCAAGACAAACCCAGTCTGATGTTAGCCAATAACGCGTGTTATTCCATCTTAGCAACATTTTCTCCAGACAAACTCTGTTAGATTATACTGTTAGACAATATTGTGTGTGTCATTCCATATTCATTTACCATCACCATCATTCTCTTTTTACTGGAAACGCACAAATAATGGGGAGGAAAAACCGAAACACTTTGTAAAATGCATGCATTAATTGAAATATTAATATAGCATAATTTGTATCAAACTTAGTTGCAAGCTTCAAACATTGTCGAGGGAGTGTTTTATGTATCTGCGAGTGCACCATGACAGAACCACAAATCTTTGAACGGTGGGTGGCGCCTGCCTCGGCCATGCGTTTTGTTTGCATGTTAGCTTTGCCCATCAAACGCAATCCAGTGGGCGCGGCTTTATTGATTGATTAATTTTTTCGTGTTTCCGAGCGTGTCAACTGCTTTGGTCATTAGTCCCGTTAGTGTGGTGCACGTTTTTTCTCGGGAGATGGCGGTGATCTTCCCCCGCTGGATGGCGAGATCCGGCGCCGACCTACCGTCGGCTAGTGGGGTTTCCCCCTAAGCAGGACTCTCCCACCAGCGGGGCACCGCCCCAGCCGGGACAAGCTCTAAGCTCCCGACAGGTCTCCCGGAATATGTGGTAGTGTAGTGCATGTTAGTGTAAGTGTGTGCGTAAGGGGTGAGGATAGGACAAGGAAGGGGAAGGACAGATCGCGCTCGGTCCGTGGCCCATTTGGTAGGGTACTGCTCCGGCATTCGCCTGGTGTTGGTCGGAGAAACCATGGAAAACTACCGATAAGAACTGCCGGCCGCTAGAATTCTCCTCCAGATAGCGACTGAATTCGACCTAGCTGAAAAGCTAGTGTCGAAAATCCTGTCGCCGTCAGAACTGGAACTTAGCACCTCCCGGTCAGAGGCGCTGCAGTGACATCAGTTGATGCACTGAGCTACCGCTACCGGTCAGTGGGCGCGGCGAGGTACAGTATATAAATATGTTTATCTTTTGTCCAAAATTCATAAGAACTAATATATGTGGCCAAGAAAACGTACATTTCTACGTAGTTTTTATTAACGAAAAGTACAAAAATAAACAACTGAAAACAAATTATTTCGAGTAAATTTACGAGAAACAAATTTGATATTAATTTCAATTAAAATTGAATTGTTAGCAGAACTTCATAAATTTTACTCTGGAAAAAATTATAATTGTTTTTATTGATCTGCTTTAACATACTATTTTTTCGATTGCCTTCAATTTTTCGTAAAAGAAAATCCCCTTTCTAAGGATGCATTAGTGTCGGACAGACAATAAATTAATTCAATAATTATTTGTACGTGGGTTGGAAAATTCCCAGCGTTCTATTTGGACACTTCTTAAGGTGTATTGTAATGTTCTGCTACTGTCGGATTTCTTGATTTTTCGTGCATTCTTCCATTCGAAAATTGTTATAGTAGCTTACTCTCGGGACACTATGGCGTCCCTAAGGGGCAAATGGATGAGATACATAGAAGTGGGACGTTGCCACTTCAAACGAAACGTATGAGGTTATGTATACATAGATCCCGTCGGTATCGCCATGTTACAAAATTCTAGGACACAAAAGAGTTAAAGATTATCACTTTTGGTCAATGATCATGCGGGGAGAAAGTTTTAAATAATTTAATTGAACATGTTACATTTGCCCCTGATAGGTAGGCAACTCCGCATATATTGCTGTATGGCGGGAACACGAAATCTCTTTCCGTTAGCACGTGACGTGCTAAACACCAGTGTATACTAAATTGCCTATCAATCAGGGGCAAATGTCACACAAATTTATTACATGGAATTTTTCACCATATATTCATTGGCAAACAGTGGCCATCTTCGAACCCTAGAATTTTGTGAATGTGCCCTAGAATTTTAAGAGTAAATTATGAAATGATGGGTATTAATACACGAGTGTGACATTACGATACGAGTGAGGAAAGAACGAGTAGCTGGAAAACTAGTGTTGAAAATCCTGCCGCCGTCGGGACTCGAACCTAGGACCTCACGGTCAGATGCACTGTTGAAGATCAAACCGTTCAACATAGCATCCATGGTAACAAATTAACCTAGGTTTTATTAAGACCGAACACGGAATCTAACGATATTAGAAGACATTATATGTTTTATTTCTCAGCACATAATCACTTCACATTGCAATTCAAGTGATTAGAACGCTCTTGAAACTGCACAAAAGAAACAAATCGCACCACACGCATAGTAAACCCGACAAGTTACAAAAAGTGACGCCAGGAGAGAGGTATTCCACTAAGTAAGTCTAAGTTAAGTCCACCAATTAAAAAGTCGTGTATTTATTAGTTTAAAATATCTATGTAGGACAGCCACAAATTGTAGAATTGATGCTATTATTGTTATTATGTCCTTTATTGTTATTATTATTATTATTGACTTAAAATAATTTAAAGTTACAGTGTATTCCTAGTTGTAATATGTATATTGTATTGATCTTGCATAATCCTACCTGCAGAAATAATAAATATCTATATCTACGTATGTACTCTCATGCCCGCGCTCTATTTCCCGACGAGTCGGTGAGAGATGACCACACGAGATTCGGAGGTCGCGTTGCGTACTCGTCTGGTAGCATGGCCACGCTTTACCTTCATATTACTCAATAAATGCGCATAGTGCGATCAGTTGTCTCCCGAGCGATCAAACCGTCAATCGTCAGGGCGTGGCCCCTACATCTACAGCATGAGATCCTCTTGACCATTCTAGTACGTTTTTGCTGATTCGGCGCTTCCCGATATTATCCCACCTGCTCAAAGACGTGCAGCACCTGCATCTAAATGTAAATGAGAGGGAGAGGGAGAGAGGGAGAGGGAGAGAGAGAGAGGGAGAGAGAGGGAGAGAGAGAGGGAGAGAGAGAGGGAGAGAGAGGGAGAGAGAGAGAGGGAGAGAGAGGGAGAGAGAGAGAGAGAGAGAGAGGGAGGGAGAGAGAGGGAGAGAGAGAGGGAGAGAGGGAGAGAGAGAGAGAGAGAGAGGGAGAGAGAGGGAGAGAGAGAGGGAGAGAGAGGAAGAGAGAGGGAGAGAGAGAGGGAGAGAGAGAGGAGAGAGAGAGGAGAGAGAGAAGGAGAGAGAGAAGGAGAGAGAGAGAAAAGAGGGAGAGAAGGAGAGAGAAGGAGAGAGAGAAGGAGAGAGAGAAGGAGAGAGAGAAGGAGAGAGAGAAGGAGAGAGAGAAGGAGAGAGAGAAGGAGAGAGAGAAGGAGAGAGAGAAGGAGAGAAGAGAGAGAGAGAGAGAGAGAGAGAGAAGAGAGAGAGGAGAGAGAGGGAGAGAGAGAGAGAGAGAGAGAGAGGAGAGAGAGGGAGAGAGAGAGAGAGAGAGAGAGGAGAGAGAGAGAGAGAGAGAGAGAGAGGAGAGAGAGAGGGAGAGAGGGAGAGAGAGAGGGAGGAGAGAGAGAGGGAGAGAGAGGAAGAGAGAGGTGGGAGGAAGAGAGAGAGGGAGGAAGAGAGAGAGGGAGAGAGAGAGGGAGAGAGAGGGAGAGAGAGGGAGAGAGAGGGAGAGAGAGGGAGAGAGAGAGGGAGAGAGAGAGGGAGAGAGAGGGAGAGAGAGGGAGAGAGAGGGAGAGAGAGAGAGGGAGAGGAGAGAGAGAGGGAGAGAGAGGGAGAGAGAGGGAGAGAGAGGGAGAGAGAGAGGGAGAGAGATGGAGAGAGAGATGGAGAGGGACAGAGAGAGACGGACGGAGAGAGAGATGGAAGGGAGGGAGAGACGGAGAGACAGGAACGAAGAGGGAGAGAGAAACGGTGAGGGAAAGGAAGAGGAAAGGAGAAAAAGGGAGATGAAGAGCAGAACAACGACTGTCGGGTTACGCTAGTGAGCTTATAGACGTTTTCACGAAAAAATCTTTCTCTTGGATAAAACGATAATAACGTCACATCAATTGTTAATAACAATTGATGTCTTCGTTATTAATAACAATTAATGTATGTCTGCAACAATGCAAAATTACTAATATTAGTAAAAAGCTCCCAGTTCATGCTGTTATATTCCCATTTCTTCCGAAACCATTGTCCCTTCACCATCACCATTTCTGACTTCAGATTAATCTACCTGCTTTCCTACAGAGTTCAAGAGTGAATTTTCTTGTCAGACGTCAAGGAAGATGCTTGCGATTTTTAGCAGCAGATGACGTACAGACCGTTGCAACTCTGATTTCTCGCCTCCTCGATACAAGGCTACTTTCTCCCAGGTCATCAATCTGGAGCTAATAAAAAAAGTTAAAGAGAGTTTATAAATTTTATTTTTTAGCGAATAATGTAGCATGTTGGCTATAAAATAAACTTTTTTATTCCATGTGTCTGGTCTTGACATTGAAGAAAAAAGGAGTAGAAAAATTTTTATGTAAGACTTGCGAGTAAAAATTGAAGGCGGAATTAAAAAAAAAAGCTGTGAATTTACTTCTGTAAGTCATTTAAATACATAATTACTATCATTAATTATAAAAACTATTACAGTAATAAAAATGTTAATTTAAATTAATGCCAAATATATTATTATATGCATTTGTCCTTCCTTTTAATTTAGTTAATTAGATGTTTTACTTACTCGTTTTTGGCAGAGGCTTGTTGCACTCGCTTGGCTTTGGAGCTCTCACTATGCAAAAAATAGAATACGAGAATTTCTTAGTGAAAATAAATTTTTATTTTAAAACGATTAAGGAGTATAAATGAATGTTTTGAGTAGGACACCGATATACAAATGTAACTTTACTGCCAATACGCTGCTTGTACAAATGATGTATACTGCCAATATGAGGAAAATGTATATTTTAAATTATGCATTTCTCTAATGCAGCCATTTCCGAATTATTTTCATGTCACTGACGTTTAATATAAATTACATAGAATAATAAGATACATCGACACCAATGAAATAATTGTGGTTTATAAATTTTAAAATATTAAATTTATATTCTTTAAATGAAAAGTAGTAGAAATTTATACGTAGTCACCGAGTACTATTTCATTCCGCAATTGGAAATCCTTTTATTAAACTTTATATTTTATTCTACAAAAAAGAATTTTTGGACAGGTATTATCGCTTTAAAATCAACATGAGATAGAGAGCGGGACAAAATATATTTTAAAAAACGATCTACAAAGTTGTGAAAATGAAATAATTCAAAATCAATAGGATTTTACGAAAAATGCATTAGAAATTTCGCTTGACTGCTAATTAAATTACACATTTTTCGATTCAGCTTTCATTTGAAATTTGCATCCATTGATTCCTTCTTTCATTCATTCACAATAGGCGAAACGTATCAATGGTGGATTCATAAAATTTAAAAATAACCCAGTGATACATCCTGTCACCCAAGGGAAGTGACTAACAAAACTTTATCTTTGAACTTTGCTTTTTGTTCGAACAGCCAATTGTTGTATGGTTTACGCTAACAAAAATAAGTACCTACTGTAAGGGGTACAGAAGAAAATTGTTTACTGAATTGGTCTTGCCTAATGTCGTAAACATAGTGCCCCACTGGAAGAGAAAAAAAGCTTTTCATAAAATAAAATAAATACGATAAATCATTCAGTTGTTCTAGTCTGATAGCAGAAAACTCTTTACCTGGATCAGTAAACATTAATACTGCAATTATTATCCCTCATGTTCGTTTTATCGGTCTTTGGGAAAGCGTATCAATTTTTTAACTTCTAATTAACGCTATTTATATGAAAAATAAAAGAGCATATAAAAGAGAAAATATAACGAAATAAAATATAAAGAGAAAATTAAAGAGCAAAATAAAAGAGAAAATATAATATATTATATATATTATATTTTTTTCTCGAAGTCTTCTTTTACTGCCTTACACTTATCTGTGCGTAGGCTAGGCTCCAAAAGCCCCTAACTTCTTGTAAAACTTGTCCTGGGCAAGTATACCTAGGTTATTTGCTATAGGGGCGCCAATTTTGATGTTTGATTTGATTACCAGATAGCGCAAACCTAAATACAATATCAGCAATGTTATCCGGTAATTCAAATCGAAACTAGGATTGGTGCTAAATTGCTAGAGGATTTAATTGATTGATTGATTTTTTGTGTTTCCGAGCGCGTCAACTGCTTTGGTCAATAGTCCCGTAAGTGTAATGCATGTTTGTTCTCGGGAGATAGCTGTGATATTTCCCCGCTGGATGGCGAGATCCGGCGCCGACCTACCGTTGGCTAGCGGGGTTTCCCCCTAACCAGAACACTCCCACCAGCGGGGCACCACCCCAGCCGGGACAAGCTCTAAGCTACCGACCGATCTCCCGGAATATGTGGTAGTGTAGTGCATGTTAGTGTATGTGTGTGTGTAAGGGAGAGAATAGGACAAGGAAGAGGAAGGAAAGATCGCGCGCGGTCCGTGGCCCGTTTGGTAGCATACTGCTCCGGCATTCCACTAGTGTTGATCGGAGAAACCTCGGAAAACTACCGATCAGAGCAGCCGGCCGCTAGAATTCTCCTCCAGGCAGCGACTGAATTCGACCTAGCTGAAAAGCTAGAGTCGAAAATTCTGCCGCCATCAGGACTCGAACCTAGGACCTCCCGGTCAGGGGCGCTGCAGCAGAGGATTTACTTTGGCCAGGATCGACCTAACATGCCGTCGATTTTTGGCACCTCAAAAATACCCCCCGACTTTGACCGAGATTGAACCCGCGAACTTGAGATTAGAAGCCCGGCATGATATCCATCAAGGCCGGTTTTTTATTCAAATATTATTTGTTTTTCACAATTAGTTCTTTAATTAAAGTCAGGTACATCTGCAAATATTAGTGGTATTCGTACAATTTTGAATGAAACATGAGCATCATTTTCTCACGAACGGCTCCTAATTTGTCCTTGCAAATTTTTGTATGAATAGTACTAAATGGTCTGAATACCACGACATAGACTATTTTGAGTTTTTTTATTACAAAAACACTCATTGCCCCCTTTTCTCGAAACTATCTCACGTTGGGTGCGTTTTTACATTATTGCATGTGTAAGAACAAGTACATCAAATTAGTTTTTATGAAGTTTCTCGAAAAATAGAAAGTTTTCTGGCTTAGATTACTAATTTGAGTTTCAGTAACTATCATTTATTTTTTCATTTATTGAAGTCAGTGACGTGCAATAGATAAAAAATTTCCATTTATTCTGAAGCTATTTATAAATTAAATAATATACTCTGTCATTGAACACAGAAAACGACGGCAGCTGCGGAGTCGATGGCGGTGGTGGCGGTTGTGGTTAGGGCAGAAGTGGTGGGATGCGATGTACTATTTGGTCCTCTTGGTTAGATATGAAAATGCAGGTTTGCGCCTATCCCTACATCTACCTGTCAATTTGGAAACTTCTTCGCAACATTCCTTTTACCATTAATTTTGAGTATGTTTCCAGCCATTTTGACTACTGAATGACATGAAAACATTTTTGCGAACGCCATTTTATTCTTTCAGTGTGAATTTTATATAAAGAATACATATCATCGTTTGTGTTTTACTGAAAGTGTTTAAATTGAATAAAAGAACTATCTGTAGGTACTTGAAAATACTAGGGAAAGTGTTTCCTCGTCCCATGGACACCTGTGGCAAGTTTCTTTTTGCGGCAAGAGGGGTTCATAAAAGAAAGTGTGTCTTTGCGGAATTTTAGTTCACAAGTTCTTGATTTATTGAAGATAACAAGGTGAAAGCAGTAGATTAAACAAGATAAGTTGTTTAATGTTCTTGTCACTGCTATAATGAATTCGATAATATTCAGAAACTTAGAAGACGACGGCAGCCACAGAAACGGTGGCGGTCGTGGCGGGATTAAGAGCAGTAGCTGTGGGAAGCACTACCGGAGTAGTCTTAGATCCACCAATTCGGCAACATTTTCAGAATAATCCTATCTCACGCATTTTTGACTAATGAAGAGTGAGAAAGGTTTTTATTATGATGGTACTTTTCTATTAAACAATAAAATATCAACCACATAAAAACATCGATGTTTAAAAACAACGACTAAAAATCGATGTTAAATCCATCGATGATTTCATAAAAACATAGATGTTTAGAAAACATCGGCTAAAAAATCCGTGTTAAATCCGATAATTTTATAAAAACATGGGTTAAAAATCGATGCTAAATCCATCGATAATTTCATAAGAAACATCGACGTTTAAAAAACATCGTCTTAAGAAATCGATGTTAAATCCATCGATGATTTCATAAAAAACATGGACGTTTAAAAACATTAGCTTATAATTTAATGTTAAATCGATCGATGATTTTATAAAACATCGATGTCTTCAGAACATCGACATCAACATCTCTAGGCTCTGCCAGACACGTCCACGTCTTCCAAACTGCGTACTCACTCGGTGTCGGGGCACAGCCGCTGCTCCTTGAAGCACTTGACCTGGCCCACGTTGAAGAAGAGCGTGCCAAGCGTGTGCGCGGTGTCGGTGTTGACGGTCTGCAGGCAGCGGCGGAAGCGGGCGTCGCAGTCGCAATGGGACCTGCAGGCAGACACGGGGAAGTTTTGGAGGGTGTTTTAGAGGGCTATGGGCAGACACAGGGAATTTTAGAGGGCGTTTTAGAGGGCTGTAGGCAGGCACAGGGAATTGAATTTTAGAGGGAGTTTTAGAGGGCTGTGGGCAGACACAGGGAATTTTAGAGGGCGTTTTAGAGGGCTGTAGGCAGACACAGGGAATTTTAGAGGGCGTTTTAGTGGGCTGTAGGCAGACACAGGGAATTTTAGAGGGCGTTTTAGAGGGCTGTTGGCAGACACAGGGAGTTTTAGAGGGCTGTAAGCAGACAGAGAATTTTAGAGGGTGTTCTAGAGGGCTGCAGGCCGGCAGAGAATTTAGAGCTCGTTTTAGAGAGCTACAGGCCGCCACAGGCAATTTTTAGAGCGTGTTATAGAGATTGTAGGCAGACAGAGGTGATTTTTAGAGAGCGTTTTAGAGGGCTGTAGGCAGACACTGGATTTTTGGATAGAACGGCTCTGGGATTGGGGTGACCATATGAAAAGGAAGAGGAAGGAAAGATCGCGCGCGGTCCGTGGCCCGTTTGGTAGAGTACTGCTCCGGCATTCGCCTAGTGCTGATCGGAGAAACCACGAAAAACTACGGATCGGAGCAGCCGGCCGCTAGAATTCTCCAGACAGCGACTGATCTCGACCTAGATGACAAGCTAGCGTCGAAAATCTTGCCAGTGTCTGGTCTCGAACCTAGGACCTTCCGGTCAGAGGTACTGTAGTGACATCAATTGATACACTGAGCCACCTCTCCCGGAGAAAGAAATGCCTAAACTAAATAGTTATTACTATAAATGAATTCAATACAGAAAATACGTGTCTCTTTTTTGGGGCTGGGGGGTCATTTCGAATATTTCCTGACACCACGTTTGCTTCTACACACTACATGCAACATGACCCGCTCTTGGCTGGGGGTGGGGTGGGGGTGGGGGTGCTTACGCGGTGAACGGGGTGCTGTTGCATAGGCCTCCGCGGCACTCCCCGGGGCCCAGCTGGGAAGGGCAGTTGTCGTGCTCTCGGCAGCAGCTGTCCTCTGCCTCCTTCTCGCCCAGATCGTGGTAGCCCACGGCGATGTTCCCGGTGCCGCACCACTTGGTCCCTGTGCGTCCACAAGAACACAGTTTACCCAAATTAAAAGAGTTATATATACTTTATCTACTTGGTACATTATATATTATATACCCAAGTTTATAGAGAGGAACTTGGGATACAAAATGGCCACTCGGAAATATTCTACTGTGAAATGAATTAAATTTGCTGTTTTATAGGCTATTTTAGTATAAATTTGAGATGTAGATGTATTTGGTCACAAAATATTTAAGACTTTTGATGAAATAAGTATCGCAAAAATGATTATTACTTCTTTGAGGATGTTTCGTGATTTTATCAAATCACAGACTGACAGATTGTTTCTGCATATTTATAAATTCTGGAGAGGTTGAAAGAAGCATTTTTGTTAATACAACATCATTTCAATAATTACATTATTGATATAATTCAATTTTTCTTCTTTGTATTTAACATTTACATTCATTCGTCATATGTTTAGTTATTATGTCAGCGCTATAAACAAGAATTTAATGTGAATTAAAGTAAGTTGTAAGATGTTTCAGAATCTCTTTAATATCTTAGTTCTCTAGTCTTTCTTAAAATCCTTGGATGATTATTCGCCTAATGATATAAACGTTTCTCGCTTTAATACATTCCGAAATTTTAATTTTGCCACCAAAGAAATTCTTCCTCACGCTCGTAAAAGAAAATTTTTGGTTAACTTGTGCGAGGAACGAGATTAAATTATTAATGAAACGTCAAAATTTTCGGAAGACATTTGAGGACCAAAAAGCGACTGTAACCATCTCTGTAATTTTAACCCTATTAGAAATTCTAGAAAACATTTTTAATAAACAATTACAATAAGACGTTAAAAGTCTCCGTTTGTCTAGAAGAGTGGACCTTGTCAAAGAATCAGTCTCAAAACCTGAACAGTCTGGTGCACTGCTCATTCGGAAAATCGTTATTCTGATACATTTCACGTCACGAGCAGTTCGCCACTCGACATCTAACAATTTCTATGTCAGCCAGGAATTTGGTTCCTTTCGAAGTGATTGGTTAAGAATATGAAAGTCCGTTACCGTATGGTCTTCTAGTAGTGCACATAAGAATCATTAGGTTCAGGAGATAATTAAGATTTTATCTCCGAGGACTCATTAAGTCTTGCGTTTTACATGCTGCAAATATGTAACATTGACCATTCGGCTTTACTTATCTTCCGAAGGAAGACTATCATAGAATGTTCTCTATGCTTCAGCCGCGTTCTATTTCGACAATTGTTTGCTAACTATCAATTACCAATCAGATCAATTTGGAAAGAATTGTTGAAAGTAGGTCATGAATGTAATAACTTCTCTTTACCACATAGCGATGATTTATTTCGTCGTGCTCACAGAAGTAATGTATTCATAAGATAATGCACATTCTTTCAGGCATCAATCCATAACTACAAGTCACTCTTTCCACAGTCTACAAGTAACTGCTTTCCACATACTTGCCAATGAAATAAATCACTCGCTCAAACTACGTCTCCGAACCGACTACACACGATAAGTAAATGTCTCATTCACACATTAATGGTAAAAAAAAAATTCATACCACATAGTATTGACGTACTTCAAAGTGACCCGCAAAACTGAACATTACAGAATAATTACTTCTTGGACGATTTCGGATTTTACTTCTGATTACAATTCCATCGACAATGACGCAAATCATTACAACTGTCTAGAGGACTGTGGACTTGCTTACTCGTAAATAGTGAAGACTGTTTGCAACATCAATTAAAAAGTAGGAAACGCGACAGTTGAAAAAAAGTTGAACGTCACATTTCCGGGAAGTCATTGTGAGAGAATTCGTTTCCAAACTCGAAAAACTCGCAACTAGCGGCTACGCTCCTAACGTCCTACATCCTAACTCCATCTTACTCATACTGTTATAAAGGATTTCCCCGACAAACGACAAAAATAATTATTCCCAAACCACTTAGAGAGACGAAGGAAGTAGGGTTGCGTGTGTAATGTGTGCTCACCTGGGAAGATGATGCCTCCGGACGAGCCTCGGCGATGCTGCTTGCACACCTCCATGAGCGAGTCCATGCCCGCGTCCGACATTTCGCGCACCATGTGGCTGGGCGCCTCCAGCACCACGCGCCGGATGTACGCCCTGCGCAGGAAGCAGGCACTTAGGGCGTCGCCCTTCAGAGGGCACATGCGCTTGGCGCTCAACGAAATCGATGGAACGGGAAAGAGAAAACAAAACGAAAATGAAGGCGATTACAAGAAATTTAGAAGGGAGAAAATGAGAACGAGAAAGAAAATAACGAGAAAGAGAAGGATAAGGAAGACGAGAGAGAGAGAAGGATAAGGAAAACCAGAGAGAGAAGGATAAGGAAAACCAGAGAGAGAAGGATAAGGAGAACGAGAAAGAGAAGGATAAGGAGAACGAGAAAGAGAAGGATAAGGAGAACGAGAAAGAGAAGAATAAGGAAATAGAGAAAGACAAGGATGAGGAAAACGAGAAAGAGAAGGATAAGGAAAGCGAGAGAGAGAATGATAAGGATAACCAGAAAGAGAAGGATAAGGAAAACGAGAAAGAGAATGATAAGGAAAACCAGAAAGAGAAGGATAAGGAAAACCAGAAAGAGAAGGATAAGGAGAATGAGAAAGAGAAGAATAAGGCAATACGTAGACAAAGACAAGGATGCGGAAAACGAGAAAGAGAAGGATAAGGAAAGCGAGAGAGAGAGAAGGATAAAGAAAACCAGAAAGAGAAGGATAAGGGAAACGAGAAAGAGAAGGATGAGGAAAACGAGAAAGACAAGGATAAGGAAAACGAGAAAGAGCAGAATAAAAAATCGAGAATGAAGAGAAAAAACAAAGAGAAGGATAAAGAAAACGAGAAAGAGAAGGGTAAAGAAAACGAGAATGAGAACCAGAAAGAGAACGAGAAAGATAATGATAAAAATAACGAGAAAGAGAACAAGAAACAGAACGCGGAATAGAAGAAGAAAGAGAACGAGAGAAAAAACGAGAATGAAAACAAGAAAGAGAACGAGAAAGTAAATGAGAATGAGAATAAGAAAAAGAACGAGGAGCTAAAATAGTACGAGAAAGAGAACGAGAAACAGAACGAGAAACAGAACGAGAAAGATAACGAGAAAGATAACGACATAGGAGCAAAGACAGAAACACGAGAAATGAGAAAGAAAACAGAGAAAATGTGAAAAAGAACAAGAGGGAGATCAAGAGCTCTAGAGGTTAAGAGAGACCGAGAAAGAAATTAAGAAGGATAAACAAATAGAAAGGCATAAAGGACAAAGGACAGAAAAAAGAGGAAGAGAGAGAGGAAGAGAGAGAGAGGAAGAGAGAGAGAGGAAGAGAGAGAGAGGAAGAGAGAGAGAGGAAGAGAGAGAGGAAGAGAGAGAGAGGAAGAGAGAGAGGAAGAGAGAGAGGAAGAGAGAGAGAGGAAGAGAGAGAGGAAGAGAGAGAGAGGAAGAGAGAGAGGAAGAGAGAGAGAGGAAGAGAGAGAGAGAGTGTGAGAGTAAAAGAAAGAGAAAAGTATAGTGAGACTGAGACTTAGTGACTATCAATTGCTGATGTATGTAGTACATAATATGATCCTGTGTTATATTTTTAGAAAGAACATTGAAAGGAATTCGATGTAACAAAAATGTGAACAGTGCATTCTCTAACGAGTGCATTCTCTCAAAAATGTGAACAGTGCATTCTCTCAAAAAGTGAAGAGCATTAGAGACAAAATAAAAGCTTGTGATATAATTCTAATTCTCTAACGAGACGAGAAACTTGGTAGAATGTGATAATTAAATGTTCGAAGAAAATTACAATTCTTCAAAACATTATTCAACCGACTGGCAATCTAAACTGGGTGCGCTGCTTTATACCTTTATAACTTGTTCCATATTTTTAACATATTTCGGGGCATTTGCCGTTCCAAAACAACTCGCTGTGGTGACAACCGAATGCGAACACAGAACCAGCATGGTAATATTAGGAAGAAACATTTATAAACAGTGCAAGGAAGTGACAAGTATTTCGACCACAGCCAGGTATTGTAGGACCAAGTGGTCGCTTTTGAAGAAAAGGTTTCTCTTTCACAATCTTTAAGATTTTCGGACGGAAAATGAACAGTGCTTGGTGAAGGTATTGCAGAATCTATGCCATTGCAGATAATTATTTGTCCTGAAAGCAAAATAGAAGGTTAGCAGTTGAGCCAGACGCACTTGCTTAACATTCTCGTGACATTCTATGAGTTTGCATAGCTGGAGAGTACTCAAACCAACAAACTTACACCATCGGCGATCTCACTCTTCGCAGTTGACTGTAAAATTCATAGTTCTTTCATGCAACTGGATGGCAGCGACCGTTAAAACTAACAGGAGTGTATGTTAAAACAGACAAATAAACAAAAACCAGGATGGTCAGAAACGAGTTGAAATTCAAAGCCTATGTAAAATTAAATATACCGGTAAATAGGCGGACCTCAATTTCTTCAATGTACTCTTCAGATTCTGACCTTTGGATGGGATTCAGTATGGAGATATTTTTATTCACAAAACAATAATTTACAAAGCGAGGAATGTTCGCACGGGACTAGCTAGTTTTAATTGGTTGATTGATTACTAATTACGGGTGCGTCAACTACTAAGATCATTGGTCCCGTAAGAGTAGTGTATGTTTTTCATCGGGAGGTGACGGTAATCTTCCCCCACTGGATGGCGAGATCCGGCGCCGACCTACCGTCGACTAGCAGGGTTTTCCCCAACCAGAATCTCTCACCAGCGGGGCACTGCCCCAGCCGGGACAAGTTCGAAGTCCCCGACGGGTCTCAAGGCATGTGCGGTAGTGTAGTGCATGTTAGTGTAAATGTGTGTGTAAGGGGTGAGGATAGGAAAGAAAGATCGCACGCGGTCCGTGGCCCGTTTGTTAGGGTACTGCTCCGGCATTGGCCTGGTGTTGATTGGAGAAACCACGGGAAACTAGCGATCAAAGCAGCCGCCCGCGAGAATTCTCCTCCAGACACCAACTAAATTCAACCCAGCTCACAAGGTAGCGTCGAAACTCCTGCCGCCGTGAGGATTCGAGGGACTGCAGTGACATCAGTTGATCCCGCTCCCGGTACTAGTTTCTAGTTTTAATTCATATTAAAAATTCGACATCAAGGTTTAAGGCGTATTCTCGAAGAGCAAATATGGAAGAAACCAACCGTATTCCAAAATTATACAAAACGTAACTATTTGACTTCAATAAAATGCTTAACTTTGGTTCTAGATAGTTACATCGTACTGTAGATAAACTGTATGGGAAATATCATTTACGTGGCGAGTGTACACAAAATTATATGGAACGCGTAAATTCTGAGTAATTCTCAGTCAACTGAAATGAAGTATTCGACATGAAGAGTATAAAAAATGGCAATAATGTTCACAAAATTAAATGGAACGCATACATTCTGAGTAATTCCCAGTCAACTAAAATGAAGTATTCGACATGAAGCGTATAAATAATGGCATCTGACACTTTGAAGTTAATCGAGTCTGTTGGCTTTGTGAAGGAGAGAGAGTAGTTTCGTCTACGAGTATATTCAAAGTAGTTTCAGGAACACACAACAAATCACATGCTGTTGAACGCTGCACTGAACCAGTTCGCTTCGAGCCGCCGCGGAGCCCAAATCGCGCTCAGCTGGGTTCCGAACAGTGAATTGATTGACTGATTGATTGATTGATTGATTGATTGATTTTTTCGTGTTTCCGGGCGCGTCAACTGCTTTGGTCATTAGTCCCGTGAGTGTAGTGCATGTTTTTTCTCCGGAGATGGCGGTGATCTTCCCCCACTGGATGGCGAGGTCCGGCACCGACCTACCGTCGGCTAGTGGGGTTTCTCTCTAACCAGGACTCTCCCACCAGCGGGGCACCGCCCCAGCCGGGACAAGCTCTAAGCTCCCGACCGGTCTCCCGGAATATGTGGTAGTGTAGTGCATGTTAGTGTGTGTGTGTGTAAGGGAGAGTGCAGGTTTTTCGCGGGAGGTGACGGTGATCATCCCCGCTGGATGGCGAGATCCGGCACCGACTTTTAGTCGGCTAGCGGGTTTTCCCTCAACCAGGTATTCCCACAGCTTGGCACCGCCCCAGCTGGGAAGCTCTGAGCTCCCGACCGGTCTCCTGGTATGTGTGGTAGTGTAGTTCATGTTAGTGAAAGTGTAAGAAAGGCATGAGGATAGGACAGGAAAGAGGAAGGAAAGATCGCGCGCAGTCCGTGGTCCGTTTGTTAGGGTCTTGCTCCGGCATTCGCCTGGAGTTGATCGGAGAAACCGCGGAAAACTACCAATCACTGGCTCTCTTGATCGGGGCCATTCTGAAAAAACACGTTCGCACTAGCTTTGTCCACCACAAATTCAACATGGATCAACTGGGAATTGAACTTCAGCTGTGCAGTGTTAGGTGGGTAACCTGGGCGTTACTCCTTAGATTGTAAATTCGTCACTCCACCAAGTACATTCGCCAGAAAGCGAACTTCAGACGTTCTGTTGGAAGGCATGTACGAGCCAGTTGTCACAAGGAGCGGACAAGTTATTGCTTAATATGAGGAAGAACGTGCTTTACCAGCGTGTGCTGCAGCACATCCAGTGTTTGTGTTTCAAATTGCCCTCGGCTGGCAGAGCAAATAGTACTTTCGAAGTTGCGTGAACTGCGTCGACATTTGTCAACTCTCAACTTCGTCGCTCGACTGAATTACGCGATCAGCGTCTCGCAAGCTTAGATGGCGACTCGACTGATGCTGTCCGAGGACTATGTTAGCAGATTTCACAATCATTAAAATGTTGGGGAATCATTGCACGACTAACTGCTGTAAAGATACGGGTCAACTCTGCTTAGGGATGAAAAATCAGGATTTGTTATTAAAAGGCCATTCATCTTCAGTTGTACCATTTCTAAGATTTTTCTATTTATTTTCACACAATTTATTCATAGATTTACTTCGGCAGTCATTTGCCTCAGTCGTTGCTTTCAGGTACTAGTTTGTCATGTATGTAAAGCTTTAAGGATTGAGACTGGACAAAAGAGAATTTTTTATTTTTAATGTTACTTTTATTTTTAATGATACTTTTTTAATGAACTTTTTATAATCGAAACATATTTTCAAGTAAAGTATAATATGTACTAAATTCTGCATGAGAAACGATCTGGACGATCTGAACAAGATCTGGACAAGATCTGGACAAGAATATACATTTAAGAATTTTTCAACATCATCAGCTTCGTATGGTATAAAATAAAGTATTGATGTTCACTTATTCGTGGATGTACTTCACGTCATGTGGGATAATAATGTGATATCTTTTCTGATGCTATGTTGAGTATGCACGGGATAACTGCAGTGGCGCTCCTTAGGCATTATTTTCCATAATTCATTCTTACCCAGTGTAGTCTAAATTGTTTTTTTTTCTTTTAGAACGAGCCACTGTGCCTCCTCATCTCCTTTGCACGCTGTGTTTTTTTTCCTCTTTCCAGTCCAATTTACCTGACTTTTCTTTTTGGGTCTATCCTGGAAATCGATAGGTGTCTGTAGCTTCGAACTCAATGATGAATAATCTGTAATATCTGTTGGAATAATGTTGAGCTGCTGAATATTTTTTTAAACTTAACTATTGGTCAACTTTTTCTTTTCGAAATTTAGAAGATACTTCCAGTTAATCATATAGAATACCATCAGTGAAGATGTTCACAGTGCGGAGTGCTTATTTTCATGATTGAATCAGTATTTTGTTTCCAGCAGTTGTGTACAATTCTCTTTTTTGACGGATATGATACAATTTTTAAAATGTGATTGATTTCCAAGATTTTTTAATGAATTTTCCGTTCTGTAATTTCCAGTTCCTTAAAGATTTCTGTATTTAGTGTTGGATACTCTACCGGATCAAAACCCTTCTTCTTTTCGATTTTTAACATAAAAATTTACGTGAAAGCTTTAGAAAACTTCGCTGATATCCTTTCCTTGTCTGTCTTCCGGTGTAATATGTCATTCTTCTTCTCCGGTCATTCCTTTCATGTTGAGCTTTCCTCAATAATAATAATAATAATAATAATAATAATAATAATAATAATAATAATAATAATAATAATAATAATTGTACTAGCCGCCCGTGCTGTGGTCCCTGGGTTCGATTCCCGGTCGAGGCAAAAATATAGTTGTAGCTTTCATTTAAAATCGTCCTAGTTTATGTAGCTGTATGACGAAGAAAAGCTCAAGCAGGCGGATCTTGCTAGTTACAGTGAAGAGAATACGTGATGTTCGCCTGATGTTGCTCTTACCCCCAACCATGGGAATTTAACTATGGCTAGGCAAGGGGGACACCGGTAGTTGACCGGTGAAATCGGACTACTGACCCAAAACGCCAAATAGAAAATAATAATAATAATAATAATAATAATAATAATAATAATAATAATAATAATAATAATAATAATAATAATAATAATAATAATAATCCTCTTTTATGAGTCAACACTGACATGTTCTCAAAATGATCCAACAATGTCTTGCAAACAAAAGTAAAACCGGAATACGGCGATATTTCTTTGATTCAAGTCAGGTTACAGAATAATTTAAGGACAATGTTTGCAGTTCACAATTATTGAAATTTCAGAACAATTTCGCATTTTTAATGTTTCCATTTATAATAATAATAATAATAATAATAATAATAATAATAATAATAATAATAATAATATATTTTCGTATAAAACGTTTGAGGAATTAAGGGACTCGGAAAGCTATTACCGCTCTGATGCTTTACATTTTGTCTTCCTCCCGTCTACAAGGAAAAGTTGTGCGGAAAGGTGGTGATGGATCCGCGGAAGTGACCTGGCCGACCGGACGAGGGAGGGGCTGAGGCGGTTGCACGAATGACCACCGCCAGCCAGGCGGTTCGCCGTGGCAGCGACCTTGCGCCCAGAGTGAAAGTGGAGGCGCGCCTCTCGTAGCGGTCACGGCCAACAGCACGCACGCACGCACCCACGCAAACAGCGGTGCGCACTCTTCTAACGGAAGTCTAAGAATGACTGATAAGAAGAAGGCACTCAAAGAATTGTCGCACTAAAAAGCAAACTCGCTGTAACCTCATATTTACGCTCTTGCTCGGGCCAGATGAAGACAGGCGAATGTTCGCTATTGCAACTCGCGCAACAAAACGAAATAATGAAAAATGACGGGGAGAAGCGTTTATTCTATTAATTTTAAGAGATATAATAATAATAATAATAATAATAATAATAATAATAATAATAATAATAGTAATAATAAGCTTAAATGCGTCAATTTGTAATTATGTAAATGTAAATATATTTAAATGGTTGGGCGGAAGAGCTTGTGGCTTGAGTTTTGCAAAAAATAAATATATTATTAAAATTCTTCTTCTTCTTCTTCTTATTATTATTATAGTATTTATACATTAAGACTAGTTAATAAGAGCAATTTGAAAATATTTTCAGAAGACTATGTATGGATTAGTCCAATGCCTTCAATTACGTATATTTGAGTGTTCAATTTTTAATTTCATTACTTTGCTACCACTCTCTATAAGGGTTTTAAAATACTAGGTGTCCAAATTATTGTTTGTTATTTTATCATCAATACTGTACCGATAACAGTGTAGTCGTATAAATTCATTCTTGACTGCAATTGAGATTTTTCCTCAGATGAATATTTTTATTCAATGAGAATTACCCTTCCAATTATCTCTGTATTTGATCTGCATCATATAGGTTACAAATCACGTGATCACAATTAATGAATTTGTTCCGAACAGTGCCAGCAGAGCAGTGAGCTCTAGCGTATAATATTGAGATCATTGTGGTAGTTCTCTACTCAGGGTGCGGCATAATATTATGTTGGTGGAGAGCTCTAGTCGAACAAACACGAACCAACTGGATGTGGCATTACGGAGTTTGCCAGTCAGCACACGCTGCCGGCACAGTTCGGAACTAAATCCATTATCGAAGTCTTGTAATTACTTGAGCAAAACGTTTTTACTTCGTAGCACACTACTGACTTAATACAGAGAAAGTTATGAAATTCTGCAACAAAATAATTCAGCACAATTTCAAAATTTTCTCCTAAATGACTTCAAATTTTAGATTTACATTTTTTCTCAAAGGTCGTTTAAAATGGCGCAGATTCTATTTTCGTTGAAATATATAAATTTTCAATAGATGCAAAATTTACAATTTTTCAGCGCCTTCATTCAAATGACAATATTGAAAATCTATTATTTTTCTCAATAAATATGTTTTTTAAAATTGGATCTTCCGACAAGGGTATGAAAACTTTTTTTAATATGAGTAGTTCTGGTGTAATTTTGCGGAAAATGAAGACGGTTTTTGAAACAATATTTTCTCATAAATGGCTAGAAAATTTTTTTTCTCAGAGCAAATTACGTTCACAAAAATGACGTAGGTTCCATTTTTATTGAATTCTCTTTATTTTTAAAAGTTGCAAAAGTTTAAACTTTGTTCTGTGTGTTTCTGAAACTGAATAAAGAATAAAGTGATTTTTCTTAATGAAATCTGTTCTTCAAATTTAAATCTTGAAATAATAGCATGTAAAGTATCTGAATTGTTCAAAATTGCAACTAAACTGTTCTTAATGACCAGGGAAGGTTGTTTTATCTTTGAGGCTGGCGGTATAAGGTTAACATGAATGCCATACTGAACCTACGTACCCAAGTTCAATATCCAGCGTGGGAAAAATCTGTTTGCTGGTATGGGATTGTTGATTAATTGATTATTTAATGAACCTGGGTGCGTCAACAGCTACAGTCGTTATTCCCGTAAGAGTAGCGCATGCTTTTATGAGGACAGGCGGCGTTTTCCCCCGCTGGATGGTGAGATCCGGCGCCCACTACACGTCGACTTGCAGGGTTTTCTCCAGCCAGGTACAATCCATCAGCGGGGCACCGCCCTAATCCAGTCAAGCTCTAGTCGGGAACTGACGGCGTTCATCCCCGCCTAGCACGCGAGATCCTTGTCTGAAATCACGGTGGGTTGTAGGGTCTCCTCCAGGTATTGTCGCCAGAGGGATACCGCCTCAGCCGGGACAAGCTCCAAGCTTCCGACTGGTCTCCCGGCATTTGTGGTAGTTTAGTGCATGTAAGGACCGGGAGCGGTAGCTCAGTGCATCAACTGATGTCACTGCAACGCCTCTGACCGGAGGTCTTAGCTTCGAGGCCTGACGGCGGCAGGATTTTCGACAATAGCTTTTCAGCTAGGTCGAATTCAGTCGCTGTCTAGAGGAGGATTCTAGCGGACGGCTGCTCTGATCGGTAGTTTTCCGTGGTTTCTCCGATCAACACCAGGCGAATGCCAGAGCAGTACCCTACCAAACGGGCCACGGACCGCACGCGATCTGTCCTTCCTCTTCCTTGTCCTATCCTCTCCCCTTACACACACACTTACACTAACATGCACTACACTACAACATAGACGGGAGACTGGTCGGAAGCTTAGAGCTTGTTCCAGCTGGGGCGGTGCCCCGCTGGTGGGAGAGTCCTGGTTAGGAGGAAACTCCGCTAGCCGAAGGTAGGTCGGCGCCGGATGTGGCCATCCAACGGGGGAAGATCACCGCCATCTCTCGAGAAAAACATGCACTACACAAACGGGACTAATGACCAAAGCAGTTGACGCGCCCGGAAACACGAAAAAATCAATCAATCAATACATGTAAGGAGAGAGCTATGTGTAATATATATATATATATATATATATATATATATATATATATATATACACATACATGTGTGTGTGTGTGTGTGTTTTAGGAGAGAAGGGAGATAGTGCGCGGCCCATTTCTGAAGGCACCGTCTAACATTCACGTGGTATTGATAGGAGAAATTACGGAAAACTACCGATTAAAGCAGCAGGTCGCTAAAATTTGACGCGTCTAATTTGTACCAAAGCATCTAGCTAGTGGCGAAAATTCGTCACGTTGGGCCTCAAAACCGAGAAAAATATATTAATGGCTGTTAGATTAATCATAACACAGAATCAAGTCCGTAAAAAAACTAAATAGGAGAGTAAATTATAATTTTGTATAGGTATTTTCAAAAATCAATTGATGTCGATTTTTTAAATTTTCTTGTCAATTTACAAACATTTTTATGGAAGAAGGAGAAATAAAATGGTCACTCTACACGTTACTCAGAACCTGCTCAGAACTATCTGTCTGATGAAGTTGTTTTATTGTAAATGTCTCATTAGAAGACTATCTCAGGGTTCGGTTCATTTCTGTTAACACTTGTACAATTTGTAACGGGGAAGACGTTTTCTGGTGAAAACAGTAAAAATTAAGTCTCAAAAAGTCGTAAAGTTTTCAATATTTTTGTACAATTAGAAATTAAAGTGAGTGGTAGAAAATACGTAAGTTTTCTTAAACGCATTTGTGTTAATATGACTCTCAATCTTCATTTTTTAATTTTATAAATAGTAAAACATTAATATTGCACTTCGGTGAAGAGTTGTCTACAAGCGAGCAGTGTAGTCTTGTTACCACGATTCATATCGTTATTATCATGCATATTGAATATTAAGAAAAGTGGGGAATTGTATGGAATTTGTTGTTTTAGAAAACGTTACCCATCGTTTTGTAGCTCATATTAAAGCTCAGATTCAAGCACATTCTGCATTTAAAATCACAATAACATAATAATATTATGATGAAAATAATTCTTTTGAAAGGAAATGAAAATCTTGTCCTCCAGTCGTCTCCTTATCCAGTCCTGTCCTTCCCCATTCCCACTGCTTCCTAGTTCCTCCGTTTCCCCAGTCCCACCCTTTCCCAATCCCACCCACTCCCAATCCAGCCCTTTCCCTGCCCGTTCTTCCCCAATCCCGCCGTTTCCCAGTGTCGCTATTTCCCCTTTCCAACATTTCCCAGTCCCGACATTTCTCCGACCCACGATTTCCCTGATTCGCCATCCCGCGATTCCACATCCATGTTAACATTCCCCTTTTGACACTGACATCACTCACTTTGTTTCGACATTCCCTTCCGTCATCCTCTGCAGGATATTGAGGACTCCTATCAACTCTACAAAGGAGCATCTACAAAGGAGTTTCTGACCTGGTGGACTCACCTGTCGCTGGAGGGCATGCACGAGGCGCCGCGATCCATCAACGCCACCATCCGGGTCATGCGCGAGTCCGTCACCAGAACTGCAGGCGCCGAGGCCCCCGCCGACGCGGGGCCCATCAGCGCCGCCAGCAGCGCCGCCGGCAGCAGAAGCGGCAGAAGCCGAGAGACCGACGGCTCCTGCGCACACACGACACCGCGTTGCCACACCGCGCCAGGTGGAATGGATAGTCGCTGGAGAAATTGATAGGGCGATTGAAATAGTGGTATTGGACGAGTAAGGTGATCAGAGGATCGGTGAATATCACACCGGTGGGAGAGTCTCTCACCAAGTGGAAGTCCCTTGTCAAATGGAGGTCTCATGCCCAATGGAGTTCCTTCGACAAGTGAAATGTCTGTCGTCAAACGGGTGACCCTCGTCAAATGGGAGTCTCTTGTCAATTGGAGGGTCCCTCGTCAAGTGTGGAGACCCTCGTCAAGTGCGGGGTCCCTCGTCAAGTGCGGGGTCCCTCGTCAAGTGCGGGGTCCCTTGCCAAGTCGGGGGTCCCTCGTCAAGTGCGGGGTCCCTCGTCAAGTGCGGGGTCCCTTGCCAAGTCGGGGGTCCCTCGTCAAGTCGGGGGTCGCTCGTCAAGTCGGGGGTCGCTCGTGAAGTCGGGGGGACCCTCATCAAGTGGAATTCCCTCGTCAAGTGGAATTTCCTCGTCAAACGGGGTCTCTTATGAAACGGACTTCCTCGTCAATCGGGGGTCCCTAATTAAGCCCCCCCTTCTCAGCAAATGAGGGCCCTTGGAAGGTGAAGCACACTCGGTTGATCGAGCATTTTCCGTATTAAGAGTCCTGGGCGTGGGCCACAGGGACGCCAACCTCCCTATTTTATGGCACCATTGATCAGTATTTCAGTCTTTAAATTGTTAAAATCGAATATTTACCTAATAGTTTTTATTTTTCTGGTTGTTCTCTTCACCTATGGTTAACTTTAGTGAGTCAATTTGTCTTGTGTAAATTTGAAACGAGTCCAAATATTGATGCTGATTTTAGAAGCTTTGGGGAAGGAGAGAACATTCTACGTATTATTGTCAGGTGTTTAATTATTTAAAGGTTATTGAATATTCATCAATAATAAATCACTACAATAATATAATTTATTGCTTTTTAAATATGTAGACTTAAGAAAGAAAAGACTCTCCGAGGACGTTGTATGTAATATTTGGAAAGACCTCTTACAAAAAAATCATCTCAAGGTAAAGTGAAACACCTTTATGTAATGATTTACGTTGCATGTAGATTTTGTTGACTTTAATAATACTTTTACTTGTACAATGACACTTTTAACGTTGTTTCATTTAAACCAAGTTGCAAATAATAAGAAAGACAGTTAAACTTTCACACTTAAAATTAAAGATACATTTATCCTTTTCGTTTCTAGTTTCACCTTATTTAAACTTTCATCACTCTCTAATTGCATTCTGTGTTAATACATATATTTATACATTACACACTACATTACACATTACTTAAAATACATATATGAATTAATTGACGTGGTTAACAGGAAAACTCGGAGAAAAGAATGAACCACTAATATGTCTCTTACAACATTACAAGGGAATCACTTCCTATAGAAATGAAGTAGAAGGAGAATGAAATCATTACACAGTGCTATTAAGTTCAGGATAATGAAGTGATGAATATCACAAGCGATATTGTTCAAGAAGGTCAATAGAATAATAAAATGTACATATGTAGGACGTCGAGACATTTGAATGATAACCACGGACAGACAATACGAATGTTATGTAAGTGTCTGATAGGGCTCTACAAACAGTTGCCTTGTACCTTTGAAGCCAATTCATTATTATTTCCAGCATCCTAGTTTATTTTATTCATTGTAGTTGGGTAATCATTCCCAGTTTTCTGTAGTTTTGAGGAAGATGATTAAAAAGTGAGTTTGGAGACTTTTATCCCTGACTGGATTGACTTGACTGCATTTGGAGTTCCTATTAAGCAACTGAAGCTTCGTGAATTGAAAAATACTACGACGAACTCCAATTGATAAATTCAAATTGACATCAACTGATGTACTAAATAAAAAATAACACAATATTGTTGTAACAAACTGCTAAAACATTAACATACGTTGTTTCTGTTCAGCATCCGGCATTTTGAATTAACGAGAGTCAGTCAAAAAGTGATGCCTGCTATTTCTTTTACTTAACTAAAAATAATTAAGTGAAAAAAAGCTTTTTTCTACAATCCAACACAGTAGTCAAATTTCTGCGTTAACTTGTGACAGCACAGCAATCGTTTGCAAAATGGCTGACATCGATGTTCGTAAGAGACATCGTTGCGTGATTCAATTCTTGATTGCAGAAGGTAAAATATGTCAGATGAATTGTGTTGCATTATCTCGATCGCTTCTCGTCAGCGAACGGTATTTGCCCTTCAGCTTCATTACAGCGACGAACCCATCGTCTAACAGTGCTGACATAGACTGTTTTATCACCGTACTTACTTTTAAGTTTTTCCTTCACGCGAATGGGCATTTCACCTTCTGCATTCAAGAATTCAATCACACACCGCGGTCTCTTACGAGCAACAATGTCGGCCATTTTGCATACGATTGCTGTGCTGTCATGTGTAACAGAAAGTTACTACTGTGTTCGATTGTAGAAGAAGGTTTGAGGAATAATGCCAAATTCGAATTTTTCACTTAACTAATTTTATATAACTACAAAAACAGGAGGCATTACTTTCTGATTGACCTTCGTATTTTCTCAGATCTGATATGATATGTCAGGTACCAAACACATTTCTCAGTCATTTATAGTATTATAATTAATAAGTATGTAAATGTAATTATTCGAAATTATTTCTTCAATTTTATTTCACATTTATTCGGTAATAATTTACACTCATTTGATATTCTATATTTCTTCAATATTACGGATTTGAGGAAAATAACTAGCCGAAAGGATAAAGATTCCGTTAGAAATATGCAAATCACAGTTTGTTAAATTAACATCAATGGCGAATAAACGCTAATTGTTTTGTTTACCATAATTCTTATTAAGTCATAAATTCTCACACCAACGCGACCTTGCGTAAGGCGTGTTAGGTCACGTTTCCAACTCATAGGTCAAGGTAATTTCCTTAGATGTAGTGAGCGAGCGTTGTAGATTGTTATTTAATATAAAAGAAGCAGAGTCGAGTTAAATATTAGTTTTTAAATTAGAATTCTTTATTCAAATATTACAAATTATTTAGTAATTCTGATAAAATATTTAAAACAAAAAAATGATTGTCGAAAAACATTTGAATTTTTTGAATTGTTGAAGCAAGCTTGTCTAAAATGGTGGTCTTAGGACCTCCGCAACGCGCAGAACTTCTGACTCAGTTCTGAGAAGAGAGAAGAGGAGAGGGAAAGAGATGTAGGAAGAAAATAGGAGAATCCCGTGATAAACTGGGTATCCGGCGGACAGCGGTATCAGAAATCACTCCACTGGAAAGCCCTGCTTTAAAGTATTCACAGTGAATAATTTGTATAAATTTAACTTTCGTTTCATTAACATTATTTTAGTTCCCGTTTACAATTTCAGTGCAGTTACTTGGGGTGTCTTTCGATCATGGAAGGTGGATTTTTGTCTGTGAAATCGTGAATTACAAGATCTGATCTATTAGCTGCTATGGGTTTGTCGTGTGTATTAGGATATCCTACTACATCCGGTATTTTTTGTTTTCCAATACTGGCTTGGCTTTATACATATAGTATGGACTTAATAATAATAATAATAATAATAATAATAATAATAATAATAATAATAATAATAATAATAATAATAATAATATTCCCCACGACTTACTTCGTATGTAGCACCTACCGATGCCACAGTTATCTTTCCCGGCTCCTTATCAGTGTATTGAGCTGCAACCCGCTCAGCGCACGAAGCTAGCGAACTTTCGTCCCAACTCAGTAGCTCACCATTGTCGGAGTAAGGTTTCATTCTCCATTGAGTCAACCCGGTCGCATGTAGGTAGAGGCATGAGTTTTGTCTGTCAACGATATTTAGTCGTATAATATTAAATATTATTAACGATAGAAGAGATGAACTCTTTAGGCGATACCGTTTTCTTCGCGGATTGAATTGTTGGAATGCTTAAAAAAAATATATCTCCACATTTCAGTGCGTAGAAAAATAAGAGAATCTAGTAAGATTTTGATTCATTTGTACCAATATTGCAACGAGTGTACGTTTTTTTATTATGGTTCATTCTCTTCCATCTAAAAATGAACTCCAGATTTATAAAGCCATTTATCACTATACAAAATTCTTTTTATTTATTTAAATTTTATCTACCTACTCTCCCACTTATAAAATTAAAAAAGTATTTAAAAATTAAATAAAGATTAAACATAGGCTGTCTGCTACTAAGTTTTTTCTCAATAAAAGTTCCAATAATTACTTTTTATAGACAGTCACAAATACATTTATTAAAACAAAAACGATTTTACATTCACAATGGTATCTTGAAACAAGAACACAGTGTGGCAACATTTCAGAAGTCAATTTCTTGACATATTTTTAAAGGCCTGATGGTGGAGGTACAACTCGACCTCGTTGCCATGCTTTTTTCTTGTTTCAAGATACCATTGCGAATGTAAAATCATTTATGTTTTAATAAATGGATTTGTGACTGTCTATAAACAGTAATTATTGGAACTTTTATTTAGAAAAAATAGAAATTAAATACTTTATGTTTCTTATCACCAACTTAACAGAAAGCAAAATTAACGCGTTATAGTTGCTTTTTCTTTATTTCGGGAGAAAGAATAAACATTACGTGAAAAAAATAATGCTTCTAATCATCACGCGCATCAGCGTGTTTCTTCGCAGTCCCGCGGCGTCGCCCTGGCACATCATAACGCACGAAGGATGAGGCCCTCGCGGCGGCCCCATTGACGGAAAGCGTGCCAAGAGCGAGTGCGTGCGCGTGCGTGTGCCTGCGTGCGCAGCGCCCGGCCTCCCCGGCACACGCGTGATGCGTCGAGTATTGAGCTGCCTGACGCTTCGCACCAGGTGGACGCCGAGGACCCGGCTGCCACGGGTTTGAAGTAATTACAGGTGTTGTCATTGCCAACATTATTGTTTATTTGAATAGCAGCTTTCGATGACTTAGCCATCATCATCAGTTCTGCTACGTGGAAGTCACAAAACGACCACAGTGTTGTTGGCAATGACAACACCTAGAATTATTTCATTTTAAATGCCAACGACAGCACCACAAAACCAATGCGACAGGTTTGTAACAAACGTCGGTTACAGGGAAATGTTTAGTAGTACTAGATTGGTCGATTAGTGATTCCGTGCGCGTAAATTACTAAGGTAATTAGTCCCATAAGTATAGTGCATGTTTTTCATCGGGAGGTGGCGGTGATCTTCACACTCTTGATGAGATCCGGTACCAGCCTTAACGTCGGCTAGCGGTGTTTTCCTCAACCAGGTATCACCCACCAGCGGGGCACCGCCCCAGCCGGGACAAGCTCTAAACTCCCGACCGGTCTCCCGCCGTATATGGTAGTGTAGTGCATGTAAGTGTATGTAAGTAAGGTGTGAGGATAGAACAAGGAAGAGGAAGGATATACTTGAGGAATTACTCCGCGTAACCTGAGTATTTCTATTTATTTATCATGATAGTCTATTAGTCAGGTAAAGGAAGGAATTATTTCCTTAGTATATTCCCGAACTGCCTTTCCCTGTTCTGCCCCGCCCCTGCCTCTCTCCCTTCCCCACCTCTTCCTCCTAACCCAGTATTTACCTTTATAAACATAACAATTTTAGGCATTTAGAATAAATCTCACAGTAACGTTAAGATGCCCTATCCTACAAATTGTGTTTTTCTTTAAATAGTGTCTTTGTTACACAGTTTTGTGAATAAAATAGAAAAAAAATTATAACACATCTAAAGCAGCAATTATACATCAAGAGCCATGTATTTTCTAGACACTCGCAGACATTATCGACTTCCTCGTAAATCTCAGGTTTAGGTCCTTACAGGTAGTGGGATTTTCGAAACCACAATAACTGTCTTGAGAGCGACCGCTGCCTAGATGAGAGTTCTCGAGACGAATTGCACTGATCGGTAATTTTTGTGTTTTTCTCAGATGGATATGAAGCGGCTGTCTGGGCATAATATTTAACAGCAGGCACAAGCACAACACAACAGTGATGACCAATCACTACCATTACATTTGTCTAGGGAGGGCATGAGGTGAAGGCGTACGTCCTCTCTATCGCATACACTGAGAACTGATTATTGCAGGCGCCGCATCGCGTCAGAAAAATCGAGTGAGGGAGTATTTAGTTTGATTGATTGTTAGTGATTCTGGGCGCGTCAATCACTAGGGTCAGTAGTCATTAAGAGTAGTTCATGTTTTTCTCGGGAGGTGGTGGTGTTCTTCACCCGTTAGATGGCGAGATCCGGCGCCGACCTACCGCCACGGCTAGCGGGGTATTCCCCAATCAGGTATATCCCTCCAGCGAGACACCGCCCCAGCCGGGACAAGCTCTAAGGTCCCGGCCGGTCTCCCGGCATGTGTGGTAGTGTTGTGCATGTTAGTGTGTGTTTAAGGGGAGAGGATAGGACAAGGAAGAGGTTGGAAAGATCGCGTACGGTCCATGGTCCCTTTGTTAGGATACTGCTCCTGCATTCTGTTGATCGGAGAAACCACGGAAAACTATTGATCTGAGCAGCTGACCGCTAGAATTCTCCTCCAGACAGTGACTGAATTCGACCTAGCTGACAAGGTAGTGTCGAAAATCCTGCTGCTGTTGGGACTTGAACCTAGAACCTCCCGATCAGAGGGACTGCAGTGACACCAGTTGATGCTCTGAGCAATCTCTCCCGGTGAGTATTTAGTGCTTCAGGGCACGCCATCTATTACAGTCATTATTGCGTGTAGTTGAGTTTGCTTCCCGGAAGATAGCTTTGTCCCTCCCCTGCTGGAGCGTGAGATCTGACGAGGTGACATATCGGTTTGGGTCGGTTCCTCTCTCCAGGTACCTACCAGAAAGACACAGTCCCAGTCGAGACACGCTCTAAGCTCCGACTGGTCTCCAGAAACGTGTGGTGGCGTATGATTGATTGATTGATTTTTTCGTGTTTCCGGGCGCGTCAACTGCTTTGGTCATTAGTCCCGTGAGTGTAGTGCATGTTTTTTCTCGGGAGATGGCGGTGATCTTCCCCCGCTGGATGGCGAGATCCGGCGCCGACCTACCGTCGGCTAGTGGGGTTACCCCCTAACCAGTACTCTCCCACCAGCGGGGCACCGCCCCAGCCGGGACAAGCTCTACGTTTCCGACCGTTATCCCGGAATATGTGGTAGTGTATTGCATGTTACTGTAAGTGTGTGTGTAAGGGGAGATGATAGGACAAGGAAGAGGAAGGACAGATGGCGCGCGGTCCGTGGCCCGTTTGTTAGGGTACTGCTCTTGCGGTGTTTTCCCTTCCAGGTCCGGCAAGGCACTTGTTCCCTTATTCGGGACAACCTCTAAGCCGCCGACTAGCCTCCCGATATAGCTGGTAATAGGCACGTAGGTTTATGTGTGTGTGCGTATATAAAGGAAGAGAATTGGACTAGAGTGAGAGAACAAAAGACCGCGAGCAATCCGTGGCCCTTATCTACATCTATATTCGACTGGAATTGACCAGTGAAAGTCACAGAAACGATCAACCAAAGCAGTTGGCCTTGCGAATTCCCACACAAACAGTGGTAGGTTTCCACCTAACTAGCGTGTGTTGTAAATCCTGCCCCTTGACACAGACGGGACTCGAACCGAGGACTTCTCGATCAACGAAACTTCAGTTACAGACCCGCAGCTCCCAATTCTCTCGCATCTACTACCTTAGAGATAGAACCAAAATCCTACCTCCCAACGGCGCCTTTGTTGGCCGCTAGCCACCACTTGCCCGGTCTCTCCACCCGCGCCTGGGGTGGGCGCCGGAACGTCTGTGCGAATGACCTTGCGACGCCGCCGCCCGCGACCTTGACACCGTAACGTGCCTTCCGGCGCCCCGCGCGTGCCGCCGACGGTTACGCGTGCGTCGGCCTCGCCCCCACCCGCGCCTCCGTCCCCGCCCCCCTGCGGCGGGCGCCGCCATAACCTCACGCCCGCGCTATGCACACCCCAACGTAGGTGAGACGAGAGAAAACGGAAGGGGAAGGGAAACAGAATTATGAAGTCAAACGGAGAACACAATGAAAAATGAATGTCAGACCAACAGTCAGTTCAATCATAAGAATCTGCGAAAGTGCCAACGATAGAGAGAAAAAGAAAGAGAGAAAGAGAAAAAGAAAGAGAGAAAAGGAATGAATGAGAGAGGAAAGGAGAGAGAGAAAAGAGAGAAAGAGAAAGAACGAGAGAGGGAAAAGGAGAAAGAGAGAGAAAAAAACAGAGAGAAAAAAAGAGAGAGAAAAAAAGAGAGAGAGAAAAAAAGAGAAAGAGAGAGAGAAAAAGAGAAAGAGAGAGAGAGAGAAAAAGAGAAAGAGATAGAGAGAGAAAAAGAGAAAGAGATAGAGAGAGAAAAAGAGAAAGAGAGAGAGAGAAAAAGAGAAAGAGAGAAAGAGAGAGAAACGAGAAAGAGAGAGAGAGAAAAAAGAAAGAGAGAGAAAAAAAGAGAAAGAGAGAGAGAAAAAGAGAAAGAGAGAGAGAAAAAGAGAAAGAAAGAGAGAAAAAGAGAAAGAAAGAGAGAAAAAGAGAAAGAAAGAGAGAAAAAGAGAAAGAAAGAGAGAAAAAGAGAAAGAGAGAGAGAGAGAAAAAGAGAAAGAGAGAGAGAGAAAAAGAGAAAGAGAGAGAGAGAGAAAAAGAGAAAGAGAGAGAGAGAGAAAGAGAAAGAGAGAGAGAAAAAGAGAAAGAGAGAGAGAAAAAGAGAAAGAGAGAGAGAAAAAGAGAAAGAGAGAGAGAAAAAGAGAGAGAGAGAGAGAGAGAGAAAAAGAGAAAGAGAGAGAGAAAAAGAGAGAGAGAGAAAAAGAGAAAGAGAGAGAAAAAGAGAAAGAGAGAGAGAAAAAGAGGAAGAGAGAGAAAAAGAGGAAGAGAGAGAAAAAGAGGAAGAGAGAGAAAAAGAGGAAGAGAGAGAAAAAGAGGAAGAGAGAGAAAAAGAAGAAGAGAGAGAAAAAGAGGAAGAGAGAGAAAAAGAGGAAGAGAGAGAAAAAGAGGAAGAGAGAGAAAAGGAGGAAGAGAGAGAAAAAGAGGAAGAGAGAGAGAAAAAGAGAAAGAGAGAGAAAGAGAAAGTGAGAGAAAAAGAGAAAGGGAGAGAGAGAGAAAAAGAGAGAGAAAAAGAGAAAGAGAGAACAAAAGAGAGAAAAAGAGAAAGACAGAAAAAGAGAAAGACAGAGAAAAAGAGAAAGAGAAACATGAAAAAAATTAGAGGGATAACAATACACAGAAATATATGAAGGAAGATAAATTCAGACCGATAAGGAAACTGCCGAACAGAAAGATCACTGCAACGGAGCGTCCTTTCCTTATGAACCTACCAACCACATACTTCATTTCAGCTTCCCCAACCAATATTTTTTTTTTGAATGCGTAGCACCAAATTGGTATGTTGGTGTCCTCATTTACATGGTCGAGGTAGATCACAACCGGTTTTACCTTTGTATCTTTGCGCCGCTCGTACTCCGACCTTCGTGGCTGGCGCATTCCAGGAGGTTCGAGGCAATGCAGCAAATAATATAACTCACGGAATGGGGCCAAGAACTCTTCCTTGTTCCTTCCGCTGCTAAGAGCACGCTTACAAGTCTTGCAAACTTGCTTCGAAAACGACACTCAAGAGAGCATTTCGCAGCAAAAGGGAAGTGGTATCTTGCGTACTCGACTACGCCGTCCGATAAGAATAATTGAAACAGGAATTGTAGGTAAAAATAATGCACGAGTACTGCTATGTCAAGGAAAAGTATTTCCTATTCACATGATTTTATTTTATAAGAAGATGGGATAACGAAAAGTACTCAACGACACACGACCAATGTCACAAATAATGGAATTGATTATAAACCTCGGCTTTCGCGTGGGTTGATTGGTTATATCGTGTTTTCTCCACTGGTTGGTGAAATCAGGCTCCGACCTACACGTAGGCTAGCGGGGTTTTCCCTCATCCAGGTATCACTCATCAGTGGAGCACCACCTCAGTCGGAGCAAGCTTAAAGCTTCTGACTTGTCTCCCTACAGTGTAGTAATGTAGTGTGTGTGTTGTGTGTGTGTGTGTGTGTGTGTGTAAGTAAGTAAGTAAGTAAGTAAGTAAGTAAGGGGTAAGGTTAGAACAAGGAAGGGATAGGAAAGATCGAGGGAGGTCCGTGGACCGTTTGTCAGGGTACCCTTTCGTCATTCTCCTGGTAGTGACACGAGAAACCACAGAAAACTACCGATCAAAGCAGCCGGTCGCTAGAATTCTCCTCCAGAAGGCAGCTAAGTACGACCTAGCTCTCGAACTAATGTCGAAAATTATTTTTCTGAACTGGCTGTCTCGAGGCGGAAGTTAGCAGACAAGAAGGCAAGTAAAAGAGAGAATTAGTGATGCTACAACTGCACATACTCTCTCGCATTATTTTCAACTGCTACGCAATATTTTAGGGCCGAATACTTCATAAACTTGGAAATGTGCCTCCATCCAGTAAAAAATATTTCTCCGCGCTGGGTTTCGAACTCGTGTGTTTGCAGTTTACCATCCCCTTCACCATCATCGTTACAGGCAATCACAAACTGGGGAGCGTAAAAACCTAGTGGTATTACAGTCGGCTCCTTTCTATCGCCTAAAATACATTTTTGGCATTTTCTCAACTTTTTGGTTTCCTAATTGAATGGAAATATGACTTTAAGTATATTAAATAAGAGTAAAACTTGGTCCTACTCGCAAATTTTCATTCAAAATGTGGAACCGTCTTTGAGAAAATGTTTGAGCGTTTCTGTAAATGCGCAATTTTGAGTTCATTTTCATAGAAATTTTTTGAGATTTGTGGAAAGAAATCATGTACTTATACTGACAAATACAATATCCCCTATAAACGGTCGCAATATTAACGTCACGAGAGACATTAAAATATATATTTGTATATTTTTTTAAAAATAAAAAGAATATTTCAAAATTGGGGTGATGTCATGTTATTCACTGGATTTAGTACTATTCATACCAAAAGTTTAGAAAAAAATAGAGCCTTTTTTGATAAAAATATTGTTTCTAATACTGCCCATTTTTCATACAAAATTGTGTGAATACGACTATTTTTACTTTCTCGCTAAGGAGTATAGAGAAAGTTATGTAATGTTGCACGAAAAATCGACAAATTTTCAGCACAAAACTCTTATTACAGAGCCCTGGTAATGAAAAAGTGGATGAATCCAGTCGCTAAATTTAGAAAACAAAATCTAACACGTGATGTAGCCAGAATCCATGTTTTGAGGGCCCTTGATACCGAAAAATCGAATGACGGCAAAGCGTCTGCCCGTCCGTCTGTGAACAATGTTAGCGGTTAAATCGTTTCGCCGATTTTCTCCAAAATTGATATTCCTCAATCGGCTTGGTTGTTGTCTTGGCCCCTTGAATTTGAAATTAACATTGTAATTTTTAGGGGCACTTTACATAAAGCTCCTGGGACATTTTCAAAAAAATTTCTCCGCCGTTTTTGATTAAATTTTGTTGTTGGGTAGTGTGAAGAACGTTTAAGAGAATGATACAGGTCTCATTTTCATTGAAAACTCTGATTTTTCGATAATTGCAAATATTGAAACTTTTTTCAGCGTCTTCCTTCAACTACAATATTATGAAGACAGAGATTTTTAACTTAATGAAATGTGTTCCTTAAAGATTGATTTTGAAATAATGTCAGCACAATTTTTTCGAAATTTTCAGTACTTTTCGCGGAATTTTGCGTGACAATATGGGCGAGAAAGTTCGTGCTATTTTAGCAACACTAGTTTTTAATGGGCATGACTTTAATTTAAGTACTAATTATGATGAACAAATTTGATTTGAAGAAAAAATATATATCTTCCGTATTGCAGTTGTAGGAAGACGCTACAAAATGTGAACTTTGGAATTTTCCAAATTACAGAGCATTCAACGGAAGTGAGACACGCGACTCCTTAAGGGGCGTATTTTGTTCTATCCGACAAAATAATAAAAAATAATTGAGGTATTTTTAACAAAATTTTAAATTGTAAAAGCTTCAGTAAATTCAGTACCCCCAAAATTAAAAAAATCCGTTTCGAATTAAAGGGGCCGCGATATCAGCCTTATCAATCAGGGAATATAAATCTTTGTGAAAATTCTTCTTAAGGTTTAGCCGTTAGCACTGTTTACAAATTGGCGTATTTTGTATAATGCATTTTTAATTAAATCCCGTTAATTATTGGTTCTAGAAATTCTAACAATAGTGATATTATTTTTGATTGCTATGCAAATAAACTACAAAAATTAAAAATAGAACATTCATTGAGCTTTGGGTCGATTTGAAGCGTTTTTGTAGATGTACGTAGGGTATCTTAACATTCCATGAGACTGCTAAGGAAATTAGAAGAAGCGTTAGAAGTTTCGTTTTTAAAATACCGTCATTCATAAAGTACGAAGAGAAGAACAAGTGGTGGCGCACAAGAAAAGTGATACCTTTCAAAAATTGTCAGTTTGTACACGAGTGAAAAAAAATGTTTAGAAGATATTCTGTTAACATTTTATTACATATCTCTCGAAAAAGCCAACTTGCAGAGTTAAACCCTATCTTTGAACGTGAAACAACCTGCTCCGTCCAGGATAAACTTCTTCAAAATCACAACTTTTGAGACGAGTCACTTTTTTGTTGCACTGACGATATCGCCGCGCTTCCTTCTCAGTCGCCCAGGAGTTTCCCAGAAGACGGTCGAAGAGTGCCACACTCGTGTCTTGGCGACGCAGTACGTGGGCAGGTGAAAGGAAAAGATGGCGGCGGCCGGTGATCAATAGCGGAGGGGGCCATTGCGGCATCGCGAGCGCTGCGCCATTTCATGCGGGGGAGGCCGGGATGGCCCCGCCCAGCCCCGCTACCCCTCGCCACGCCCCGGCGCGCCACGCCCTTCCTAGCCCCTCCCCTCCCCGCACTGTTGAGCCCTCCCACGCCTCTCCTGCTCTGCGCCGCCGCACACCACCCCGCTCCTTCCCGCTGCATCCCGCCACGCCCTGCAACTCCCCGCCACGGCCCTGCCACACCCTCTCATGCCCCACCCCGCCACGCCACGCCTCCTACCGCCAGTCACCCTACCCTGCCCCGCCTCATCTTGCCTCGCCACACCCCGATCTGACTCGCCTCTCCTCCCTACCCTCTCCAATACCGTTTTGCCCTGTCCTGCTTCAATCCGTCCCGTCTCTCCTTGCCCTACCCTGCCCGGTCCCGTCCCTTCTCGCCCTGCCCCATCCCGTCGCGCCTCGCCCTGTCTTGCTCCGTCACGTCCCGCCTCGCCTTGCCCGTCCCGTCCTGTCTCGCTCTGCCCGTCTCGTCCCGTCCCGTTCCGTCCCACCTCGCTCTGCCTCGTAGCGTCCCACCTCGCCCTTATCCAATCGGTCCCGCCTCGCCCTCCCTCGCCCTGTCACAGGATACGACGCTTCCCCTGCTCTCGTCGCGTTGTCTTACCTTGCCTGCCCCGCCCACACATAGCCACGCCCTGCCCTGCCCTGCCCTGCCCTGCCCCGCCCTACTCCGCCCTACGCAGTCCTTTCAATCCCACTGCCAAGCCTCAGTGGACGCACCTAAAAGTTATGGCCGCGAAGAATGATAATGATGATAATATCCGTTGAATGAATAAATAAAATGTAAATATAATAACCTAATATTAATATGTTTATACTCAATATGGCATGAACGAAAAATTGAGCTCAACTTTGTATTTTCGCTTGGGCTTAAAAAAAGTAAGAACATTGCAACATACGCTTTAAGCGCTGAGTATACCTAGGATAAATCCAGTCAGAATGGTGGGGCCCGGCCGATCGTAGCAAACAAGATAAGGGAATTGCGAATTAAAGAAAAAAAATTAAAAATCACTCTTGGAAATGAACAATAACATGACGATGAAGATAATGATGAAGAAAGTCATTATCAAAAAGGAAAGGGGGAGGATGATGGGCATCGTCACGTAAAAGTGAGAAGCACTTTTCATAATCAAGGGCGCAATGAATTCGCCATAAATAAGGGTGCAGTGAGATGGGTTGATTTAGCACTTCGAACTGAGTGAATATGAAATACATGGGTCAAATAGTATTTTTGACACCAGCAAGGGGTAGCTGGGTACAATGACCCCATTTCGGATAACATTGGCTGAATGAGAATTCCCGAAGTCAACTTCTCTGATAGGTAGTTTCTATTGTTTCCTCCATATTCCAAGCAAATATTTAAGTAGTATCTTAATAAACGATCCAATGCCAATCGTGCCACTATTGTAATTGGCGAAAAATTGAGAGATAGAGATAGAGAGAGAAAGAGAGAGAGACAGACAGACAGACAGAGAGAGAGAGGGAAAGAGAGAAGGAGAGAAAAAGAGAGAGAGGGAAAGAGAGAAGGAGAGAAAAAGAGAGAGACACGGAGAAAGAACGCGATAGACAGGAAAAGAGATAAATGAAGAGAAACAGACATGAGCGATAACACTGTAAGCACATTAAGCAGTCAACACTAAGCAATGAACCTTAGCAACGAATATAACAGAATACATATAAAAATTAAGTATCTGCAACGTTGGCTGTTCAGAGCAATCCAAGTTTGCTATATTCAGATGTCTCAAAATAAACGTTACAGATTTGTTGGGGACATTGAGAGGTGAAAGCACTCGCGATGTGGTCAGCATGTTCGCTTTCCATGACGTGTTTTCCTTGCAATGTCTCAGTATACGTTGCTGTGTGTCGATGAAAAAACTCACTTCTAGGGTTGAGAAGACCAGAATACGGAATACGGCATTTATAAAAAGTTAGCATATTTATAAGTCGCTACGTAATATCATAGCTGTTTTTTAAAGATAATTTTGAGCTCTGTTTAGACCAATTCTCGTTCTAGTTATTATAAAACTATATAAATTTTATTTACTTAATTAAAATGATTTAATCCAAAATAGCATTTTCTTCTCAGAGGAAGGCGTTTTTGTATAACTGGTAGGATTAGAGCTACCAAGTTTTACTTAAATTGTTCTAGCTACTGTTCTAATTTTTGTACTTCTTTCAGAACTTCCACGTTTACAGTCAAGTTCAGAGAATTCCAGTTTTAACAGCAATAAAGTTATATTTTATGATTTTCTGTACATATTTGTAAATGAATTAACGTATATTAAGGAAATTGAAGGGTGTCTGTGATTTCAAAACCCCAAGTATAAACATTTTAGGTATTTTATATAGTTCCATGCATTATATAAAAGCGGACGTAATGGAACAACAATTCGAAAGCAACATTTATGTCAAAACTTTAAGGTATATCAGTAAAAATGTGAATCGGCAAATTTAGATAGGTTTTGTGTGTATTAGCGAACAATATATTTTTTATCCATTACATACATTTATAAAGAACAACAATGAAATGATAGACTAACGTTCAAAAGCTTTTTAAATCTTCTATAATAATCTTTTTTTTTTTTTTTTTGTAAAATTTGTTGCGTCTACACCTTGACGCAACGCGTCTCCAAGCCCCTTAAGGGGCGTTGAGCGCTTTGCACTTCTCGGAGTAATCATCCATTAACGTGCTTTACTTTTAATATTAGTCAAGTCTCGTCACGTCGCAGTCAGTCAGTGCCTTTTATCCCTTCGGCCAGGGGCTCGACGGCGTTAGATCCCGGGGTTCCTGGCCGGTCACCCAACCACGAACCCGCGAGTCTCGAATGCGCTTAACCTTCCTGACTTCACGGAGCGTAGTAAACGCATTCGGCTAGCGCCGCCAATTGAAATATTATCCAAAATGTTTCCACAGTAGTGTGTGCATGTCTGTTATAGCAAGTAAAACAACAACCCAGGTCGAAGTATGCCAAGAGATAATAGTCAACATTTGTAGCTCATTTGTCTTTGAAAATAGTTTTTATTACACGGAAGAAAATACGTTCTTATAAATTCTTGCCAAAACGCTCGTTGCTACCATCATCATAATTCATCTTAATAAAGTGTATGCGTCAGGGCGGTGATCCCAGAGACTTACGAAAGGTGCTCAGATTGCACTTCTGTTCACAGTACGTCACACAGTTTCTTAATGTTAAACAAACATAAAAGTGTGCGAAAAAATTACGCAAATTCAGTGTTTGACTGGACGCCTGTTTACCTAGACACTCCTCTGGACACTGCGAGATGGAGGAAAGCCTACTGAAAAAGGTTACCATATCTTCAGGCACCACCAAGGTTTTACTTTCCGAATACCTATTCCTGTATTACATTAATTATAAAAAATCACATAATATAAAAGTAGAAAATTGCAATTTTAAAAGACCGTAGATTAAATATATCGACAGAAGAAATAATAATCGAAACCCGAACAATGGTTGTTACAGCACAAAGATGAATGAAACGCCAGCGAAATGCGCTAAATAGTGGGCAGTGATTAAAAAAATTGTACATGTTAAGGTAGATGTCACCTTGTCCCAAAAATTGCGAAATTGATACGATCAATTTCTTGCAATTCTGCTTATTTAAATACGTACATTCCACACCTGTTCAATTTATACAGATCGTCACCTTCAAAAACCACTTATCCCCGTCCCATTTTCCTAGGTTACACATCGAACCTTAGTGAAAAAAAAAAAAAATCAAAGAAATCTGCATCTGAAGTATTTACTCGTGAGCCTTAACGACAACTACAACAACCTACGCCTTCCCGCCGTACTATTTAAGAAACTCCTGTGCACAAAAAAATTTACGAAATTAATGTTTATTTAATTACTGACAAAAATGTAACGTCATCCTATAATAATTATAACAATGAAGCTTCATTAACCCTGGTGGTTTTATTCTGGGTTTCTGATGATAGTTTATATTAGTTTTTCAGCTAAAATTTACTTTTTTAGTCTTTTGGGCTTTCTAAAGATATGTAATGCTTTACTGGCATGGAAAATAAAAAAGCGCGGGGTGCCGGAAGGTCTGGCAACCCAACCAGTGATCCGTTATCAGAACAGGGATGGGTGGAGCAGGATGCATCCCTGCAAGTTATCGAGTATTGATCGGCGTCATTTCGACCTGGGCTACTGCGCAGAAGAGTCTGGCAGGATGGAACATGTCGCACCCCCCTCCCAGCAACAGGTAGACACGCCCTCCGCCATTTTGTGCAGTCGGGTTGCCTCCCCCGCTCCCCGCCCCCTCTCCCTCGTGTAAACGAAGCCATCTCGAAACGAAAATTATGAATGAGCCATTGATACAACGCGCGACAGAGGGTAATGTACTCCACAAAATTTCTGAGAATTTCCAATGAATAAGGAAAAGAAATTGAAGCTGCAGGTGCAGTCCCTGAAAAACACAACATCCGCCATGTTGACGTCTGTATCTCTTCAAAATGACAGCACTTCCTGGACTGTAGACATTCCTCTTTGAAGAATAAGCATAGGAATATTTTGATGATGTTACTAACCGTTACGCAAGACTAAAATTTCCACGAACGAGAAAACAAAACTTCTTTCCCCGAGTTTGAGAGCCAAAACAAGGAAAGAAAACCATTTTCATGTGTTTTGTCTTGGTTGTCAGTAAGGTCACATTTCTGTACAAGGTCACGGAAATGTTTGTCTTACAAGAAGTTGTTTTCTCATCTCTAATAAATTTTGATAGAAGACGAAGTGTTTAATGAATTTTATCGAGGTCGTGGACTACACAAATTCGTTGTTCGTTAATATGAAATACTTTTTTCAAAACCCTTTCTCATCAATTTTGCTATAAAATGAAGGTATTATTATTATTATTATTATTATTATTATTATTATTATTATTATTATTATTTTGCCTTTTTATGATATAGGTGCTTTAGATCCAAAATCAGCAATTAGCTAATTGATTACGAGATTCCAAAAGGTAGGAGCGTTGAATCAAAGAAAGAAAATTAGCATACAGCAAAAGAATAATGGAAGTTTGGGCTTAAAGAGAGGAAAAGGCAAATATATAATGATAAAAGATAAAAAAGGCATCGCATGTCACCACAAAAAGCAAATGCTCTATTTGATGTGAACCTTAATTCGTTGTTAACACGCAAATCATCAAAAACCGTAACCTCGTTTCTTAGGCAAACCTATTTTCACTTGATGCGATAAAAGCAAATGTAAATTTCCTTTGTTGTCAGCAATTAATTCAAACTAAAAAGTGATATCTGAAACAAACATCTTAAGGCAAAAAACTAAAGAATGTTTTTTTTTCAAAAAAATATTATTTTTGGAAAACTCTTACTGTCTATCATAAACTATATCTCCAAATTGTGGGTAAAAAAGTCTCAGTTCAAAGGCTTAAAGGCGCTCATCGTAGCAAAAAAATCTTATTCGTAAGAAGAGCATACAAAATATGATTTTTAAAAAACTATTTTTTTAAATTTTCCAGAAAACAACAAATTTTGTGTGAGAAGAGAGCACTAGGAATAAATATTTTAGTGAAGTTCCATTTTCATTGGAACTAAAATTTTCAAACTTTGTTAATGTTCAATTTATTTTTAACTTTACAATATTTTTTTATTGTAACATTTACTAGTGGCGACAGTAGATGTGCGCCAAAGGCTGGTTTTGCGACAAAATGATTGTCAACTTTCAAAGACAAGTTTGTAGAAGGAAGAAGAGCTTTAGATCCAAAATCAGCAATTAGCTAATTGATTACGAGATTCCAAAAGGTTTGAACCTTGAACCAAAAAAAGAAAATTAGCACACAGCAAAAGAAAAATGGAAATTTGGGATTAAAGAGTGGAAAGACAAATAAAAAGAAAACTCTTCCAATTTCCTTATCAAGATTCATTGAGCTTATTCTCCAGAAATAATATAATATTATATTGTAATAATTATTATAATTCAATTTCAGTTTAAAGTGTTTCAATCCGATCGGCAATTGAACAAAATGATTTTAATTTACGCTCAGTTGCTTTAAACTTAATCTATGCCTAAAATTAAAGTGTTTCATAGGCCTACTGTATTACTGTTATTTGATTCTAAATTGTCACCAATAAATATAAAATTAATTATAAATTATTTAAATATTTTTAATATACGCTCAGTTGCTTTAAACTTAATCTACGACTAACATTAAATTGTTTCATAGGTCTGCTGTTATTTGATTCTCAACTGTCACCAACAATTCAGTTCAATCGATTCCAATCCAATCAACAATCCAAACAAGAAAATGTCAAAGCGGCGATAATAACTTTTAAATTTCTTTATTAGTGGCGAGGTTTAGGCCATTTGGTCAGCTCTTACGCCAAATCGCTACAGCGTAGAGGCCACTACTCACCGCCATGCCGCCGCCGACGCGCTGGGCCCGAGTTGCGGCGAAGGACTGACCCAGTCGGCCAGCCTCTGCCTCCGCGACGCGTCCGCGGAGAGAGTCTATTGATCGGCGAGGACGGGTGAGGACGGCGCGGTGGCGGGGGCGGGTGGGCGGAATGCGGAGGCGCGGCCGTGGCGGGGAGGACGCGCGGTGGCGGGGAAAATCTCAATGAACCGGTGACGGGGATGAGGGAGGGGTGGAGATGGAGAGGGGGCATTTGCAGAAAGCACGGGTGCGGCTCATTCTTGGCGTTGGTATTTCGATAGTTCTGGTATTTCTCTGGGGTGCTAACCATGCAGTGGTTCATTCTTGGCTTTGTAGTTCATTCATGGAGCACTTGAGGCCGAATGGGGTTATAAGAAAAGGAAAAATAGCACGAAGTGCACGAAACTCAATGTAAAGTAGCATGTCTGTAGAAGTCGCTAGGACGATTTGGGCGAAACTCATTTCTAGCTCTGGGTGCAACACTTGGAACTTAATGAAAGAGATAAAGTAATGAAAGGCACTGGTGTAAGATCAGGTCTATAATTGGAACTTGGGGTACTGACCTTAAAGTGGGTATGGTGCAGAAGTTGGCTGCAGAAGTTGCTAACGTCTACATGGTATAGTTCATCCATTTATTAATTCACTCATTCATTCACTCCTTCATTCGTTCATTCATTCATTCATTTCTTTATTCATTACTCCATTCTTCCTTCCTTCACTCATTCATTCCTTTATTCATCACCCATTCATTCATTCATTTATTCCTTCATTCATCCATTCACTCATTCATTCCTTCTTCACTCTTTCACTCATTCATACGTCCGCTCCTTCATTTCTTCATGCATTCACCCGCACCTTCATGCATTTACTCTCTTTTTCATACATTCATAAATTCCTTCAATTTTTAAATGTAAATTCCATTTTCTTTTAAGATAGGTATGTATTGTGGGTTTTGCCGCACCCTTTTTCTAGCTATCATCTATCGGTGCCAAAGGGGCCTAACGCTGTAACTACAGCTCCCTTGGAACAATTCCCTATGAAAATCCCTCTTGTGTTCCTCAAATATAACGCTGAGACTCCCATTAGGCACATCTCGTGCCTGTATGTCTATGGTACTGTGGATCCTGAGTATACCTATGACCTATGCTCTCGTGCCTGTACGTATCGTAGATCGTGTCTCATCTAGGTGCTTGTCACGTGGTTCTTGGTGTAAATAGCCGTCTCAATTTCGGAAACAGACAGATCACACACAGATCTCGCAGTCAATGGGGATGGCAAGACTTGGGGGGGGCGGAGCATAGAGGTGATACACGAGAGACTGGGAAATCTCCTATGCCACAAACCGAAAACATATGCCATATGGGCGATTCGAACATACAACCTAGGTGTATGCTTACACGGGCAATCCTCCCCGAAGCCTCTGTGCTTCCGGGATTCCGGCTGACTGAACAGTTTTATTTGTATCGGTTATTTACAATAATAATAATAATAATAATAATAATAATAATAATAATAATAATAATAATAATGTATGTATTGGGCGTTTTGGGTCGGTAATCCGACTTTGCCGGCCAGCTACCGGTGTCCCCCTTGCCTGGGCCTAGTTAAATTCCCATGCTTGGGGGTAAGAGCGACATGAAGTGAACATGACGTATTCTCTTCACCGTAACTAGCAAGATCCACCTGCTTGAGCTTTTCTTCGTCACACAGCTTTTTCAACCTCCCTCTTATTGTTAAACAATTTCTCCAAATTAAAAAAACGTTACTAAATTACTTACAATTGTTGTAAATAATAAATTTTACAAAATGGTTAAATTTGATTTCGTGTAATATTTATATTGATGCAGTTGTCTTTTATCAAAAACACATGACTTTTTAAAAGAATTTTTCAATTTTTTCTTCCCGTAATAGTGTAATTGAAATGATACTTTCGGAATATTTTAGAAAAGCAAAACTCCTTTCTATGTGCAAATTTTCGGGAAAACTTTGAAGATGCTTTTTAGAGAATACCGTTTAAGAGTCCAATTTTGAGCTCATTTACCCAAAAAATTACTTAAAATTTCAAAACATTTCATTAACGATCATTTGTAGTATTTGTGCTCACTAAAGCAATAAATTATAAAACGCTTTGTAAGATGCATTAACGACGTGCGAGATACATAATGTACTTGCGTAGTTTTAAAAAAAACATAGGTTTTAATCAAAATATCGCTATCGACATTTGATTCTTTGCATTGCATTCTAGCCATACAAAAACTTTAAAATAATAACCTGCTTTTAAGAAAATTTTGTTTAAGATCTAAAAGAAGATCGCTTTTCACTCAAAATTACGTAAAGACTAAAAATGTTTTCAAAAAATGTCATTAATAAAAAACTCATCATAAATAACCTTTTAATTCCCAAAAAATCTTCAAGAAAGAAGTTGAATGAGAGGTTTAGGGTTAAGGGGGGAGTTGAGGACGGAGGGAGCAGTTGACGGCGGAGGGGGCAGATGAGGGTGGAGGGGGCAGATGAAGGCGGAGGAACAGTTGAGGGTGATAGAATGGTTGAGAGCGGAGAGTGAAATTGAACGCGGATCAGGAAAGGAAGGGTGGAAGGGGCAATTGAGGGCGGGAGGGGCAGTTGAGGGCGGAAGGGGCAACTGAGGGCGGAAGGGGCAGTTGATGGAGGAAGGGGCAACTGAGGGCGGAAGGGGCAGTTGAGGGCGTGGGCAGTTGCGGACGGAAGGGGCAGTTGCGGGCGGAAGGGGCAGTTGCGGGCGGAAGGGGCAACTGAGGGTGGAAGGGGCAGTTGAGGACGGAAGGGGCAGTTGAAGGCGGGAGACAGTTGTGGAAGGAGGGGGGGTTGAGAGGACGGAGGGGATAATAGAGGGCGCACGAGAGCGGCGGAGAACATTTGGAGCCCGAAGTGCTGCAGCGGCCAGAAGAAAGAGGAGAGCCGCAGGGGGGGGCGAGCGGGGAGACTTGGGGCGGGCGGTGGAGGAATGTAGTGAACCGTCGCAGGCGCAGAGGGGGCGGGGGAGGCGGGGGAGGCGGGGGAGGCGGGGGAGGCGCGGACGGCAGCCAACGGGAGGCTGCGGCGCGGGCCTCCACGGGGGCTGCAGATGCTCCTGCGAGCCGCGTATTGACTCGGTGATGTGAGAGCGCGAGGCGAAGACGTACGCGACGGGGGAGGGGGAGACGAAGGGGCGGCATAAGAGAGCGGGAGAGGTAGAAGGTCGGGCAAGTCGGGCAGGTTTTGAGGCCTGGAAAAAACCAAACGGTGATGACATCGGTGTTTGCAGGGAAGTGAGTTGAAAGCCCGGTAAACGGAAAGGTAATTAGGTCAGGGAGAGCGAGATGAAGGAGGAAATGGGTAGGGAGCGTGTGGTCAGGCGGAACAGGGAGGTCAGGGAAGACGGGAAGATCAAGAAGAAAGGGCCGATGATGTGGATAGGAAGGGCGGGGAGAACAAGGTGATATGGAGTGGCGGATGAATATCATGGTCGCAGAGATTGACAAATCCGGAAAGATAGGATACCACGGGTAGGGCGGTAAAGGTGCCAATGCGAAAGAGCGGTGAGAAAGTGTAAGAGAACGGAGGCGGGGAGAACGGAGCGAAAAGGAAGAGTGATGAGAAGGAACAGAATGGGGAAAATTTTCATGATCGGGGTAGTCGGAGAGGCAGTAAAGTTTGGGGTGGGGGCGGAGTGTGCCTACAGGAATGGGAAGACGAGGAGTCAGGTATCCGGGAAAGACGGATATGCGTTCAGGAGAAGATGGAAGGAAGTTAGGAGTACGAGAAGGACGGGTATGAGATGAGGGAGGGAGAGCGTTGGGATAGGTGTGCGGGAAGGGCAGATGGAGCGTTTAGGGAGGGGACAGGGAGTTACGAGAGCGAGAAAGCCGGGTGTGCGTTTAGGAATGGAATGGCGGGGACTTGGGTCGATGGAAAGGGCGGGTGTACGTTCAAGGAAGGGAGGGAGGGTACATTTAGGGATGGGAGGGTGAGGAGTTAGGTGTTCAGGAAGAGGGGATGTGCGTTCAGAGATGAGAGGGGGGTGATACTGCGGGAAAGGCGGATGTGCGTACAAGGAGGGGATGGCGTGATATTTGTTGGTACACAAGAGGTGCGAAGTATTGGTACAAGAAGGTAAGGGCGGGGAGTTGAGGTGCGGGTAAATGGGTTGGGCGAAAAGAAAGTATGAGAAGGGCGGGGTGTTTTTAAGGGCGATGGAGGGGCGTGGTGTTGGTACCAGATGGGAAATTTGGTGGGAGGCGTGGCGCGGCGGGTGTACAGGGAAGGGAGGGTGGGGTGAGTCAGTTGGGGTTGCGGAGGGGGCAGGGTTTGCGCTGAATTGGGGAGGGGACGGGTGTGCGGGGGAGGGCTAGCAGCTGCGCAGTCCCGGCCTTTATCGATCCCAGCTGCAGCAATCGGATGGGAGCAGGCTCGATCCGGGGACCCCTGGCAGAGGAGCTCGCGCTATAAATAGACGGCCGTGGCGCAGCGGCGGGGTGCGACAGACGAACATCGAACCGGGAACCACCGAGCTGAGCGGAAACGACAGGATCTGGGGAAGAGGAGTTGAACTGAGATGCTAAGCAATGTAAACGATAGTCACTTAATGAGCGAATTGATAACTATATTTGCATGATTATCTTAAATAAAATAAATGGCAATATAACATAATTTCAAGCTTCCTTGTTTTCATGCTTCCTCGTATTCCACGATTAAAGAGTATCCTGCGAAGTAAAATCGAAACCTTTGCATTATATATAATGTAGTTTTAAATATCCCTATAATGTAGTTTTAAATATCCCTTTCCATACTTGCAACCGTATTGACATCTTAAATTTCATAAATTATATAGAATATACGGAAAACTTTTCCAAGGTAAGGTGGATATTAAAGGAAAATATTATTTTCTTTTAAAATCCTCCTTTCGTAAGAAAATTCTTCCTGCCTGGGAAATATTCGTTCATCCATTCTATAATAACATATCCATTTTATCTTTTTTATCGTCCATCCGACCTCTCTACTCCTCTTCAATGTCTTACACGCCACTAATATTCTCCTCTCCTCCACACCTGCAGCCAGTCGAGAGTTTAGAGTTTGTCCCAGATGTTAATTTTCTTCAGAGAGCGAGGGAAGTTAAATTTTTTAAGTAAAAAAATACTAAGTTGACGTGACAAAGCCATCTGCTCAGAATGTGAATGAGGAATCGACGGATCCGAATGAAAAAAAGAAAACATCGCTACTATCCTCACTACTTGGTGAGTATTTGCTTTCGGGCACGTAAACAACGTAGGCCGTTTGTCCCGTAAGTGTAGATCATTTTATGCATTGGGAGATGTGTTCCTCTCCCGTTAGAACGAGAGATCCGGAGCCGACATACAAGTCAGCGTTTTACACTTCCAGGTATCTCCCTTCAACGGGGCACTGCCCAGCCAGAACAATCTCCAAGTTTCCCGACTTATCTCTCGACAGATGTAGTAGTGAAGAGCCTATGTTTTTGTCAAGGGAAGGAAGGGACAAGCATCAGAAAGGAAAGATCACGCGCATCTTCGGCTATTTTGTTAGAGTACTGCTTCGGCATTCGCCTGGTATAAAACGCACGAGTCAAGGAAAACCTCCAATCATAGCAATCGGTCGCTAGAATTCTCCTTCAGTGGTTGTATTCGACACAACTATTAGCTAATATCGGAAATCCACCACCGTCAAATTCACTGTTGGGATTCAAACCCTAGGACCTCCAGATTAACGATGCTGGTGGCACAAAACAATTTTGAACTTCCCTCGCACCCTGTTTCCTATGGACCTTAATCACTTGCACTATTATTTAGGAATTTTTATAACAGATGGTAATTATTAAAGCTTATTTTTTATAATAATATTCCTTGCCAATTTTTAAATTTAAATTCGTGGTCATAAATACATTGTAGGTCAAATGTTTGTGTAATTACATGGATGACCTAACATCTTTCATCTAATTTTCTGTTACTTTTTTCTGTATCTAAAGTATAGGAAGAATCGTTTCGAAATCACCTCAATTATATATGAAAGTTTAGGTCGTAAAATCCATAATTAAAGATATTTTAATCTGTAAAGTTTGCACACGCGTCAAAATTAAGGTCTGTTTCAACGGTGAATAAGACAAGGTCTGGTGGAGAGGAGATTCGCTCAGTTTTGTACCCCAGAATCGAGTTGTCTGGAAGTATGTGTCACGCATAACTCGCTCAAATCGTAAGCTTTTAAGCCCAAACTTGGTACAAACGTGGAATAATATCTAGTTGTGCTGTTCCGGGGATTATTACAATATTTTAATTTTGGGGTTTTCTTTACATGAAGCTTCTTCAATTTCAAAATTTTCTGAAAAATGTCTGCAATTATTTTCTTTTATTTTTTGCTCGAATAAAGGACAGTACCTTTATAAATATAAAATAGTTCCGATTTTCACAAAAAGCTGTGAAATGTTGTAAATTGGACGAAATTAAATTTTTTCTAACCTTTCCTACATCTCCAATATTAACGGCAGAGGTTTCTTTCTCAATCGAAATTAATATCTCAATTTTCGTTATTTAAATGATGTCATATACAATTTTAAAAGCATATGAGTAGGTGTTAAATAATAATATAAATTGAAACATGATTTAAAACTGGAGAGATTCTTACAAGATCCAAACTAGTCCAAATTCAAGATTTTTCAGGAGGCGTCAAAAACTTCATAGCGTCGACGTGCATAGTAATGAATTTATGATTTTTACCTGCCTTACATCTTTTAATTTTTGTCACTAACCGAAAGGAATGTTTCAGCAAATAGCGCCAGTTGTAGGAAATAACTTGGTGAAATATCTCAAAATATGGAATTTTGGACTTGTTCGATTCTTGTAAGAAACCCCTCAATTATATGCAGTGTATGCTAGGGCAATACTTCCTTTTAGCAAATCTTGCAGCGGTCGCCTTGGAGGTAGGTAGCCTTCGCGTCGCCGCGACCTTTACACTGAGAGGGGAGGCAGGGAGGGAAGGAGGCAATGGATCTGTATTGTTAATCTACTTCCTATTCAGTATATTAATGTATTAAAGGTAAAAAACAGAAAAGAAAATTCAAAATACTTTTGAAAGAATATAACATAAAACTGAAAAAAAATAACGTACATATATACATGCCTTCTGGAGTCGTGAGCACTCTCTCATTCGCAAAGTTTTTTCTTCATTCTCATATAGAAAAAATCTTAAGACGCGAGACCTAGAGGATGTGCAGATCAATTTAACATACAACCCTACCCTATCGATCGGTTTGAATATTCTTTGCTTTTTAATATAGAATAAGCCTTAGCTCAGAACAAAATATACAAGGCAACAGTCGTGCTGAAAAGACATCTCAGGAGGGGAGAGAAATACAAATTTTGTTTTCCCTTTTATGCTTTTGTTGCATTAATTTTCTGAGAAGTAAATATATTAACGTAAAAAGCTAACTAAAAATGGCTCCCAATCGATGACCAGAAAACCAAAAATGATCTCGAGTTATTATTGTGAAAAATATTCAAACATTCATTCCCCTTCCTTGTACTTGTAATATTTTCAAATGTTGGCTTGTTTCTATAGCCATTACAAATCGTGGTTTGTTCTTGGTAATGAACTTCATTTTTAATATTTCATATGTTGTCATTTTTTATATTGTTTGTTTCGATGATTGATACTTTGGAATTTCAACCAATGGAAGAAACGTTCAATTTAGTTGAATAAATTCAGTTGAAGAAAACATTTTCTTTCATTTTGATCTTTAATATTCATGGTTGTATCTTTGACCTTCCTGACAACCGTGTATTGCAGTTACGACTGCTTCCAGAATCGTTGTTACAAAGAAATCTATTTACGATCGATGTAACTACTCTGCGGAAAAGAATAAAATTAATGAAAAGCGGAAAATGACGAAGACCAGAATCGATTTCCATGAACATAATTTAACTAGGCGGAAAGGATATTCTACCTATCGAATTATCCATATAATTAATACAGTAAAATGGTGATCTGAGATCTAGATAACCACTGGATGGATTCGTATGATCAAGGTGTTTATCGGTGTAAAAAAATTTGCTATTCCCGCCATTGTAATCAGTTTTGCATTTTTGTAATTCTTAAAAAGTTATTTACAAAAAAATAATTAAAACAATAACACAACGTCCTGTGCAAAATATGAGTTGGGGAACCTGCGGCATATCTATATTATAACCCCATGTCTCCGAGCGCATGGCCAAATATAAACAAATTGAACAATGAAAGTTGTGAATATAAAAAAAAGTTTACTGAGTTACAGACTAACAACAAAGTGTAATAAGATATTCACAAAAAAATAACTGTAACAAGAACTCAACGTTCTTCGCAAAATTTGAGTTGGCGAACCTGTAACTGCTGAAAGCGAATTTTGAAACCGCGTATGCGTGCACCAATACATTTATCTGGGTGCAGCATGCGGTTCGGTGCGGTTCAACAGCCAATTTAGTTACAGAGAAGGTTAGTATATTGTATCCGATTACATCGCACGCAGAGATAAGTTATATACGATTAGGTTAGTATATTGTATCCGATTACATCGCTCGCAGAGTCCCAGTATATATAAAAGAAAATTGTAATTAAGGGAATTTTAAAAATATTGAACTCCGTGTGAATTATTCGCACGGGCACTACTAGTGTTATTTAATCCTGTTGTACTGTTAGAATTTAGTATACGACTGTACTGTTCGGGTCTATACGACCCGGGAAGTTGTTTTGCATACTAGGGATGATAAAAAAGTATTTGTTGAATTTACTTATTTATAAAGTGGAATGTTATTATTAATAACATTCCACTTTATCAATAATAAATTATACAATAACATAATGTTAATATTAATTTAAGTTATTCAAGTATTAGTAGGCCTACTTCAATAATTTGTTAAAATATGAGCAAAAAAAAAAAAATTGTCGATGATTTGCATAAACGTTTCACTACAAAAACTTCATAAATTATTGTACATTTCGTTTCCATTATCTGTAGGGAACTTTTTCAACTATCATATGACATGGTACATTGAAAGAGGGGCTGCAGAAATAAAGGTACAACCCGGCAAATTTGTGCGGATCACAGAGGCCTTGCGGCGCAGATGCGTATCTTGCGTTCACGCAAGAGGAGGCCATTTTGAACACTTATAGAGCCCCTGTTCCACAAGGTGAAAATGCGGAATGTTGCCTTTATACGCAAATATGATAAACTATCCTAAATAACATTTAAATAGTAGTTTTTCTAGCCGGAAAACGAATTTTCGACAGAAAAACTCTTATTGTCGGGCCCTGGTAATTAAAAAGTGGATAAATCTGTTCCTATTTATAGTAAATTACTTCCTCTAATACGCAGTGTAGCCAGAATCCATGTTTTGTGGGTCCTTGATATCGAAAAATCGATTGACGGCAAAACGTTTGTCCGTCCGTTCGTCCGTCTGTCAGTCTGTGGTCAACGTTAGTGCCCAAACAGTTCAACCGATTTTCTCTAAAATTGATATTCACCGATCGATCTGAACGTTCTCGAGGCTTTGGGAGTTTCAAACGATTATTTTAATTTTTGAGGTACTTTACATTCAGCCTAAAAATATTTTCAAAAGTTTCTCAAAATGGCTCCAATTTTTTGATTGAACTTTGTCCTTCGACAGCGTAAAGGACGCTTAAGAGATTGGTGCAGATCGCATGTTCCTTGAAATCCCTGATTTCGCAATTTTTTTTGGGGCGTCTTCTTTCAACTACAATATTGAAGATAAAGATATTTATCCCTGATGGAATCTGTTCTTTTAAGATAGATCTTGAAATAAGGTCAAAATCAGTTTTTCGAAAATTACTTTTTTGAGTAATTTTATGCGAAATATAGGCAATTTTGAAATATTTTTAACAATTTTTTTCCCTGAAAAACAGCTCCAAATTTTTTCTTTAAATTTTTCTCGTGTGCAACAAAGGACGATAAAAAATATGGTGCTAGTCTAACGCATAATTTGCAATTGAAATTAGTGCAACTTCTAAAAAAAATCTCACAAACTGCTCCAATTTTTTTCTTAATTTCTTTTACACGGATAGAAGAAGGGATGATTAAAATAGAGACACGGGTTTTATTTTCGTTGAACACTGTGAATTTTCGAAAATTGCAAATTTTGAAATAAAGCGAAGTAAAATGTGTTAACTAGTAGTGTTGTAGTACCACTAATTTCTGACATCGGGATAAACCACGGTGTAAGATATATCTTACACCGTGGGATAAACGGCGGGTTAATATCACCCATTGATCCGTCTTTTTTAGACAAATGAGTAAAGATGGACTGACCATTGAGAAGAAGGAAGTCTTGCTGCGGTCGATATCCCCGGTGATGGCAAACGGTGGAGATCCGGGCGCGCCACTGGGCGAGGATAACACTGAGGCGAGTTTCTTTCCGGCGCGCCGGCCACCACGCGGGGCCGCCGTCCTCACGGCCGCTCTGGAGGTCGCCCATGCCCCCACCGCCCCTCCGGCCCTGGTGGGGCATGGGCAGGGCCAGATTTAGGCACTGCGGGGTACCCCCCTCCAGAAACAATTATTCCAGGTTTAGTAAAAAATCTAATTATAATATAATCAACCTTTTAACAAAAACAAATGAAAATTAACAAATTGCTGCTAGTATTGAACATATACATTTCTATTTGAATATATTTTCATTTTCTCGCATACTACGTACGTAATGTTATAAGAGTTATGTAATGCTGCAGCGAAAATTGATTTTTTCGAAGAAAAATTCGAAATGTAAGTTCCCGATACGGAAACTCTGCATAATTCTTGTCCCTACATGTAGTAAATTACTTCCTGTAACACGTTGTGTATCAGAATCCATGTTTTTTCCTCCTTGATACAGTAAAGCTGGTTTACGGCAAAACGTCTGACCGTTCGTCCGTTAACAACGCTAGCAGCTTAACTCTAAGAAGGGTTTTCAACAAAACTAATATATTTGCGATCAATGTGGCTGATGTCACGGCCCCTTGTATTTGAAACGAATATTTCAATTTCGGATGGTATATTACATGAAGTCTATCGGACTTTTCAATATTTTCTCAGAAATTGCTCCAAATTTTTGGATGAATTTTTTTATCGGATAGAATAGAGAAAATACGGTAATTAAAATGGCGATGGTCCGAGTTTTGTTTAATTTTTTAAATTTTCCAAATTGCGAAAGTTAAAATTTTTTCCATGTCTTTTTACAACTGCAATATTAAAGATATATATTTTTCTGATGAATAAAATCTGTTCATGAACATCAGATCTTTAAATGAGGTCGTGTACAATTTTTCAAAAAAAAGGAGTATTTTCATGTAATTTTACCTGAAATAATGGCATTATTATAAACAAGGTTTTCTCCAAAATGGCTCCAATTTTTTCTTTAAACTTTTTGAATGGATAGTGTTAAATGCACTAAATTGCATATCATTTTCATGTCCTTTCTTCATCTTTCAAAAATTATACAAAAGTAATGTTTTTAGAAGATACCTCTCTTGAGTCATTAATATTTACATTACTGGCATTTTTTAAACATTATTAAATTGGTGAGCTTAAATATTTCAATAATTTCTTATGAAGTTTTTCAAAAATTCAAAAGTTTTCTTTGAAATTTTGGTAAAATGGCTCATTTTTAAAAATGCTCAAATGACATTTTTTTCGAGAACAACTAAATTTTTCAATAAAAGCTTATCGTGTTTTACTCTTCTATAATGTTCATGTTTTACTTTTTTATAATATTCTTAAAGTCATATTTCAATTTTTCTTTTAGGGGACTAAAAAATTGAGAAATTGTGAAAAAAACATCTTTAAGTTGTTGATAGATATCATCTGGAAAGAGGATCTGGAAATACCAAAAATCTGGTCTAGACTTTAGCTGGACTGATTAGAAATCTAATGCAAGAAAATCTGTGCCATTTTGTAACACCACTACTTAATTTATTTTCTACAAAAACATACTTTGTTTTTTATTGAATACTTATTGAATATTTTTTAATTAACTTTTTAAATTCAAACCTTTTAGCAAGGTAGGCTATTTTAAGAATGATTATTTTACAGAAATAAACGTATTTTATGACTCTTTTTCTTCAAGTATTTAATGAATTTCTTGGGGAGGCTCAGTGCCCTTCTTGGAAGATAGTCCCTCATTACCAACTTATTTTGCTTGTAAGTAAATCCAGCCCTGAGTATGGGAAAGGGCATGATCCCTGTGAGCTCCATTTTAAATGCACCACTAACTTATTGTAAAGTGATTTATTTCAATAATCTGAATCACCGAATCAAATATTTCTTTATGGATCTTGTAAAACAAAAAAAAATTTAGAAAGTTGTTAAAATCAACAGAATAACTAAACAAAAAGCATGAAGGCTTTTCTTTCAAAAGCAATTAAGTTTATATTAAAATGAGAACATTTCATCCAAATATTAAGTAATTGATGATCATCTAATATTACAGAAAATTCAATTTGAAACATAAAATTTAAAGAAAAGTCATCCAAGATGTGAACCTAATTCTACTTTGAAAATGATACTAATGCCTCTAATTTCTGTATTATTTTGTATGCAAATTTACCTCTCTGTGCACAACAGAAGGAGTTATGTTTTCCTCTATGATCTTTGTGAAGCTTTTACAATGTGAAAACTCTTAAATCAATTAAGGACTTTTGATGATTGAAGAACAACATAATCTGTGTGTAGCATGGAAGTGATATAAAATTACTTAAAAATCAAAATGGCAGCCTACAGGATGATAATGCATTGACAGTTCCTAAGCTTTTGTATATAATATATTACAATTTTGTATAATTTCTAAAATGTCTTACCTACAAAATCCCATATATGTGCTAATGTGACAAGGATTTCATCATCAGAATTGTATCAAACAGGTTTAAGATGAAAATTTTAAATATTGTAGATTATGCTACAAAAAAAATAAGATGGTACACATGCAACCCACAATACATATAATATTGCAACTCACATTACCATTGTGCATTAAATAAAATGGAACATATAAAATGTTTAGTCCAATGGGTGCTCCTAATGACCATGCATGATTTGGTATGAACAACCCTGTGCTGTTGAACTAAAGGCAGACCGTTTTCCTTCTTTTGTTGAACACAAACTTTAACATGTTAACTTCCATTTCCCATATTTGAGGACACACATTTCTTATGAATTTGAAACTAAGACCAGCAATTTTCTACATTTGATACCGATGTTTGTGGATGACAAGGAGTTTATGTTTTCTATTTTTGGGGAAGAGCATTTCAGTAGTATTTCAGAAAAGGACTTTTTAGGATGGAATTTTCTGATGGATTGGGTTTTGCCACATTATACCTCATAATAAGTACTTAAATATTAATTTTTGTTTGAGTAAAGAGATGTTTGTAAATGCTGACAGGCAATTGCTGCTGAAAGATGTAACAATGTTTATGATCCTCATTATTGATTATATTTATTGTTGTGGAAACTGGCCTGTTCTCAAATGAGGGCACTGGATGCTTGTTGCTATTTACAGCACAAGATATTGCTTGAGCAAAAATAAACTTGGTATTTTCTTTTTTTTTTTTGGTGTCATGATTTTAAGTTTATATTATCAGATATTTTATTCGTGATGTGACTTGCTCATGAAGTCCATTGATTTACGATGTTCATTGGTCTAAATGATGAATCATATCTATCTTTCTACTGTGTCAAATAATGTTTCAAACCTCCAAAGAATTGTCAAAAATTTTATTTTTAGAAATGTATTCCAACTTTACATCAAGATTAGTGAGTTATAAAATGATCCTGACTTTGCAGAAGAGTTAAGAGATTTTTAGAGCAAGAAGATGCAAGTAAATCCACCTGCTGCACTCACAGAAGTATATGAAATAATGGATCCAGCTTTAGTAAAAGATGTGTTACAAATGTCAAACATTTCTGTATTAAGTTTGTGCAGAGTGTTCAGTCATGTGACCAGTTTTTTGACAGCTATTGTTGCCAAACCACAGGGATCGTACAGGAGGTGTGGTTGGTGATTAACACGCAGAAATTATTTGTTTTTTATTTCATGAACATTTACATGTCTTAGAGCCATGGAACCACCTTTTGTATTGTCATTCTGCCAAAGGAAAAAGTACACGGAAAAATATTTTGTTATAGTGATAGAATAGTGTGAAAATATTTTGAAACTACGTTCAAGATAAAAGTTGATATTTTATTGTATTTAGTTAATATTTGGAGACTTCACTTCAGAAATGTGAAGTTCAACTAACAGGAATTGTGTTTATTTTGTGAGCCTTTTGTCTGTTTTGTGATTTGGGGCAAGCAAAACATGTGCTAAATTCTTTACAATTGAAAGATATGAAATGAGACAGTGAATGAATAAGGTATGATTACCATGTACTGAAGTACATATAAATTTGCAAAATTAGAGTTAGGTCAGCATGTGTAATGACTTGCTTGGATCATGAAATCTGCTTGTCTGGCTTCAAGTACCTACATTTTGGTTTAATGTTGTTTTATTTTGATGTATCACTTTATGTATTGTTTTTAACTATCTATCTATTAGTTTTTGCCTCTTGGCCATGACTAGATAAGAGTGGTGCTTGAAGCAATGTTTAGACAAAGGGAAAAGATATATTCTTACATACCGGTGGTTTCATCAAAAGTGCAGAATTATTATTCTCTCAAAGTGAAAAGAAATAAATGACTATTATGGAACTATGACAGCTGAGGTGTTTCAGAAGTGGAAGAAAGATTTCTACCTTAATTGTTAGAAACATCCATTCATGTAATGGACAATGCAGCAATTCAATTTGTGCTGGTGCGTAATATTTTTCACCAATGATTCTTTTTGGAATGTGGAAAACCCTCATTTAAGAAATTAATTTCATCCTTTTTAAAAATTACTAATTATGAAACAGGTATTGCTACAATACAATTCAGTCACAAAGGTAGTTGTTTCAACATGATTTACATCACTATAAAGAGTTGGAGCCAGTGCAACAGATATTTTCAGAGTCATCATGAGACTACTTTCAATCTCAAAGCAACATGAAAATGAAAGGAAGCATTAGGACAGATTACTGTAGAGAAGTGAATAAATATAAAAATATTTCCTTGAGATATTTTGCAGAAATGTTACTAATACAACATACTCATTTATTCTGAACACTGCTATATTTGCAATACTTATGTGGCATATACGGCAAAAAATGTAGAACAAGAGTGTAGACAAGAAGTAAGAAAGGAGGCTTCAGAGAATGCAGTAATAATAAATATTCAGGATGAGTCTTATGATGACAAAGTTCCCCTCGGTGTTTACATTCTGGGGCCCTCTGATATTTCTAATTAATAGGAATATGGCTGCCTGTGAAATTAGGTTAAAAAATATTTGACAACTTTTATTCTTCTCAGGTCCAGAGTTGCAAGCTGTAAATTTGTATTATTTCAACAAGGGCGAATGAGTGGTTTTATTCCAGGTGAAATAGTGAATACATATTATTATTAAGCTGATCTTGGCTTATTGAAATGTGTTTTTACTACTATTATTATAACTATTCTTATTTGTACTTTTACAAGTTTCTCAAGAGCTATGAACTATCAATATTGGTAGAAAAGCTTAAATATATGTTACATCAGAATTTAATTTTCAATAAACATTTATAAAATGAGATATAATATAGTATTACTATACATATTATGTTGGTACATTTTTGTACTTCAGATATTTAACAACAGCAAATTATCTTTGAACATCTAGATAAAAATTACCAGAAGGCTTTCAAATAGTGACTTCATTATACACATAGAGAAAAGAATGTAATGTGCAACATTAGAACTAGAGAAAACGGCTAAAACTCAAGTTTGTGCTTTTTTAGTTGAGTGTTGGGGACTGTGGTACCAGTTTATATTTAGCAAATTTTTTATCTTTATTTAATTTGCCATGTGTTTGTATCTGTGCATGTGTTTTTAATATCTCCCTGAAAAGAAAGCATTGTTAGTGAGTGTTGTAATTGTGTTAGCATTATAAGCAATGTTGTAATTGTAGCATAGTATGCAATGTTGATGTTAAAAAGCAATAGTTTGATGATGGGAGTTATACTAAATCATGTATAGTAAGTAGTAGTCATAACTGAATTTTATGTAATTTAATTTTTCTCTTAATGTCTTCAATTTTTTTCTAAAATTAATTTCATAAATTTAATTTTGGCACAGAATGTAGGGGTGTTTTTATTATTTTTTGCAAGAAAAGTAGTCTTTGCCTTTAGTATTTTCTTGCAATTGCTGAATCCTCGCTCATGTATGTATAAATATTTTAATTATTTTTTGTTTGTTTCCACTAATTACAGTATTGAGAGGTATAATTCTCAGAAGATGTAAGTAGTCACTTCATTAAATCTGCTGATATTAACTACCTTCATACATTTTTTAGTAATTAAAAGATTCTAAGTCACTTTATTAAAAGTGAAACTAAAAAGTAAAACTTTATTAGAAGAAATTTTTCAATTATGTGAAGTTAATTTTTGATGTGTATGAATGTGCATTGAAAATATATTCTAACAAATTACACCATATAAATAAAATATTAACTTCAGGTAATAGAAAAATATTCTTCCTTTTAATAAAAACAAATTAGAAATGCAGATTTAATTAAAAGAAAAGCTTTATCTTTTGAGGAGTATATTACTTATGAAAGAAGTATCGTAAAACATCTTAATACAATTCGAGATTAAAAGTTATCAAATTACAGTGTTACCTCAGGTTTGATAACCAATCAAATATTGTTAAATAAAATGTTACAATACAATAATGTTCATTTTTAAATTTTTCAATGTATAATTTTTATTTCAAAATAGAACATTTACTCCTCATTAAGGCAAACTTGGCAGACTGAGTTTTGAGCTGGTTAATAGAAGGCCAAGAACTTTTAGGACATATGTTTTAAAAAGTATTTAGGAAAGATAATTTCAATTTTATAAAATGTGACTTGAAATAATCAAAGAGGACAAAACATCAAAGATGTTCGGTGCAAAACTTGTATCCTTCAAAGAAATCACAACACAAATAAAGGAAATTATTTTTTCATTTATATGTTAGCTTTTATGATAACTTTTCACCCATTTTCAAAATGACTTTTAGATAATAGAGTTATTGAAGGTATGAAACCTTTCAATTTGCATTTCTTAAGTCTAAAATTTTCATAGTCAAAATGGAAAAGCATTCATCTCTCATAAATTAGAATTTATTATTTAACATCCTGTAATATCCTTTTAATAACAAGTACATCCAAATAATTCATAGCACTTTTTAACCCACTATGTACTTAATACCTTAATTTTAAGAACTAGCTTGGTTTTCATATTTAAGAAATTTACTTGGAGCCGGTCGCAAAATGGGGCCCGCCACCAGCTGCAGACAATCTGTCCTCACACATCATTCTGGCTAGCTGACCCTCATATGTTCCCAGACATGCCCTCAGAGGCCTGCACCCGCCAAGGCGATAGCTCTGGTTGCACTGCCAGCCCGGTGCCTGGACCACCCCCTCCCACCCGCCAGCCCGTGCCTTGTGCGGTGACGAATGCTACGACATTACAGTATAGAATACAGATTTCATGTTGGAATTATAAAAGGTGGCACAAAGACTGATGTTTTTGTAACTCTACCTCTTGGAACTACAAGGAGAATGATTGACTTCATCTCATTGAATATAGTTTTTTAAACTTTTTTGAAGGTATCATAGTTGAAAAGTTAAATTTGATTGATTGATTTGTGTTTGTGGGTATGTCAATTGCTATGGTTTTAAGTCCAGAATGTGAGTGCATGTTAAAACATGCAGTGCCAGAGCTAGACAATTTTGGACTCAGAGCAAAGCTGAATCATAGTCCCTACCCTGAAAAAAAATTAAAAAGGTAAAAGTTGTATCAAGAAACTATATGATTTATTTTATTTATTTAAGCAAATGCCAAAAATTACAACATTTAAGCTAGAAAAAGTTTTTGGAACTATATTTTAAATAATAGTATTAAGTAAAAGTATTTAGTGATCAAATAATACAATTTCCACAGTGAGTTTAAAATGCTAAAAATGTTTGTTGTCGTTAGTTAGTGTTTAATAAAGTCCCTTGTCATTAAATACATAAAATAACAAACATGAATTTCAGTTGAACCTATTTTAATGTTAATGTCATTTGATTTATGTCACAGAGTTCTCCCTTACAAGTAATGACTATAATTAACTAAGGTAAAAATTTAATTGCAAATTTTATGAAATATCAGTATACTTTACTGTGACTTATAAAATTACAATAATGATTTTCTTGAGTTATAGAATTTCTTTTTCAATTTTTTACTCATTTTTTCCCATCAGTCCCATCATCAGGCCTCTTGACTTGCTGGGCCCTGGGCGATAGCGATGGGCGATGGTCTGCCCATGCCTAACGCCGGCACTGACAACATGGTTCCTTCACCTCTGGCATGGAGATTCGATGTCAAACTACATGTTGGCTTGCAGGGTTTTCTTCTCTAGGTGCCTTCTCTCAAGAGGATCTACCAAGCTGGGACATGCTCTAAGTGCCTGACTGATTTTCTGAGATATGTTGCAGTGTAGTGCAAGTGTGAGTATGTGTGTGAAGTGGGGACAAGGATGAGGAATGAAAGATTGTGCATGCTCCATGGCCCAATATGTAGGCTCCAGCATTCACTTGGTATTAATTAGTGAAACTATGGAAAATTACTGATCAGTGCAGCCAGCCACTACAATTCTCCTCCAGACAAAGGCGGACTTCAAACTAACTATTTAGCTAATTTAAAAAAAATCTAACTGTCAAGACTCAAACTCTAGAATGGTTATTGCTCTGAGCTATCTCAAATGGTTTAAAAAGTTGGGGTAAAAGTACCACAAACCAAGAGATGGCTAGGTAAATTGATTGATTGATTATTCCGGCTTGCCAACAGCTAAGCTCATTCATCCTGAAGTGTAATGTATGTTTTTCCTTCGAGGTGGTGGTGATCTCCTGCTGGATGGTGAGATCTGGTGCTGACCTACCAGTCGGCTAGTAGGGTTTTCCACAACCAGGTATCTCCTACCACTTGGGTACTGCCCCAGTCAGGGGAAGCTCTAAGCTCCCAACCAGTCTTCTGTTATGTGTTAACGTAGTGCATGTAAGTGTAAGTAAGAGGTGAGGATAGGACAAGGAGGAGGAAGGAAAGATCATGCACGGTCTGTGGCCCATGTGTTAGGGTACTGTTCCAGCATTTGTCAGGAACTGATCAGAGAAACCATGGAAAACTACTAACCAGAGCAGCTGGCCACTAGAATTCACCTCTAGACAATGACTTGACTTGACCTTGCTAACTAGCTAGTGTCGAAAATCCCACCACCATGGGGACTTGAACATAGGACCTCCTGGTCAGAGGCACTGCAGTAATGGCTAAGTAAAACACTGTTTGCATCAGTTATCACATAAAGGGGTGCCAACATAAAAACAAAAATGTATTCAGCAGTATGCTTTATTATGCAATTGCACTCAATTCTGTTGATAATAATTGTTTGAGTTATAATGAATGACAAGTCATATCATTAAGAAATACAGCCAACAGAGTGGTTTCAGCATTGATACACAACACAATATTGCAATGAACATTTTTTAATTCAATCTTTCCATATCATCAGAATGTCCAATTGTAAATTTCATGACAAATATACAGGTACATAGTTGCATTTCAGCCATTTTAATAAAACATTTTTGGCAATTTTCAAATGTACTTTGAGCAAAACTCTATGGCCTATTATTTGTGTGTAGACATATTAATGCTCTCCATGTTACACATATTTTATTTCTTTCTGTTATTATTAACACTTTGCCTTCCTTGTGAATACTTGATTATTGAAGTTTCTTAATCTGCATAATCCATTTGGTAAATGGAAGTTACCAGTGGTGTACTTTCAGTACTTTGAAGAGAAAGCTACTCCAAAATTAATATTCACATTTATAGAGGCAGATAAGATTTATGTAAGTAACAATAAGAATTTCGCTCTGAAAACTTAACAATATAATTCAGAAATATTTCTTTGTAAATCAAAGATGGAAGAAAGTCACTCTTCACGGTTAACAGTTAAGGTAATAATGAAAACTAAATGGACATTCTGAACAAGTGGAAGAGAATCCTTTGGTTTTTTGTTTCATTGCATCTATCAACATTTATGACAGACTGTAAAGATGCCTCTTTATTTCTATTGGTTCATTTTACACATTTTAGTATGTACACAGACTTAGGTAGCAACTGTCATATGTTAATGAAGAGAATTTTCATTTATAAAGGATGTTTTCTGAACATTTTAACAAAGAAATATACACCACATCTGTTATGTCAGATTTTTACAGATTAACTCTAATTTACAATATTGAAAGTAAATATTCTGTACAGACATAACTTAAAACACTGTCTAGCTTGATGGAGAAAAGCATGAACCATTTAATCAAGCAGGACTGCTTTAGGTATATTAAATATTTTGCATTACAGTACTTAAATTCTAAATAAATGTACACACATATACACACATCACATACATATACAAGAGAAACCTTCAAGGCCAACATCATATGCTAGTATGGATTGCACTGAATAATTTTCCTTCAAATTAGTGGAGATGAGGAAATTGACAATATCTGATGTTTTGATGAAAAATTGTATTAAAACAGTAAAAAGAATTTGTATCCCAATATGCACCTTTATTAATATGGTGACATGAGAGGTCATGTAATTTTAAAATGCCAGTTTAGAAGTGAGAAACACCTATTTCTCTCACAAATTCTGAATTCTGAAAGTGAGAGTTTCTGATGCCTTTCACTTTCTCAGTAGTGTTCATGTTATTGAATAAAAACCCAAAGAGATGATTGGGATGTTATGGAATAGAAAAGTTTTATTATTATAGCAGCAAGGCATTTACCAAAAACAGAGCCTCTGTTTCTGTGTTACATAAGTACATGTATGTCCATATATATAAGAGTATCTCGTACATACAATACTATATATTTATATATATACCATATTACATATAATATATAATATCATATAAATAATAAATATATAGTCAACGAGAAAAATTAAAATGTATCAAGTTGATAGTACTGCTACACTGTTCATATTTAACTTTGTACACAAAATTTCTCTCAATGTAGGACTGCCCTCCAAAACATTGATAATGAATATTGAATTTTACAAAAGCCTCCTCCTGCATCTACACCACTTCACAGTGTGGTTCAGTCATTTTCTTCTCTCTGGAGAGAGAAATTGAAACATACACTTCATTACAGATACAATGTAAAATGAATACGACTAGATTTTGATTAATATTAATTTATCAAATGTTCTGTGAATACACTCAATACAATAATTCATGGTGAACCTATGTATCATTTGCAATATATGAAACTACAAATAAAAATGTATAAAAAAACCTAATTTAGCAACTACTTTCATGAGAAGTAGGTTTGTCTCTAAAAATATGTTTTCTTTATATAGAAGCACTTCTGAGTGAAAATAACAAAAAAGAATAATGTCTATAAGATTCAGACAAGAAACTGAAAATAAAACTATTGCAAAGCAGTAAGTTAGTGTGAAGACAGCTTTAGAAATAATGTTACCCATTCTTTGCAGTGAGGTGTTCAAATTTCAAAATTTGCCCTTTGCCTTTTTATAGTGCCTCACAACTAATTTGCTTGCTACACTACATTTTGGAAAAGAGGAAATGTGACTAATGTTACATATTTATTGTCATGAAGTGATGGTATCGTTCAGTTTCTAATACCATTAAAAACAGATCGAATATCAAACAAACAATTGTATGTAATTGATTTTTATTTAAATTAATATTCCCGATATTTTGTGAAGGAAATTATATGTTACTGTGTATAATATTGACTACTACTAAATTCTTGTCTTGTCAAAATTTTGCAATAGAGAGCAAGCTCGGTTCTGTTCTTTTACCAAAGTAAGGCAGATTAAACGTTTTGTGCAGTCCCAATTTCCTGCCTAGCAGAAACAAGCTAACAAAGCTAACCACTCACTAATATTCCCAAATTGTCAGACTTACATGTATGGTCTTGGAGAACAGCATAAAAAATGCTGGCAACTCCATTTTAAAAATGCATCAAAATGGATCTTGTAACCCTCTTCAATAGAAAATTAAACTACAAAGGAGAAATCTGCAAATAATGATATTTACCTATCAAAGTACACATATATGCAGCCACATTTATGTATGCTATCTAATTGTGCATTTTACATAAAATGTGTACATGCAAACTTAGTTGCATGATGTATATGAATGAGATGATTTGGCAAATGATATTCAGAGCTGTCACCACAACAGGAGATATTGGTCTTTTTTTCTGAAATATTATTTTAAATAAAATATTTCCAACAAGACAACTATCTTCACATAGGTATGTTTACTTTATTATAAAATGATTACAAGCTCATTGCTCTTCATTTTTCTTTAAAAGTTATTAAGCATTTATTATTCCTGTTATGGCTCAAGTTTCATCTTATATATACTTAATATACTAATAATATGAGTGCTATGAGGAGTTTCAAAACATTTAATTATTGTACACAGGAATAAGCTAAAGTAATAAATTATACTGTGTTGTTGTATTTTGAAACATAGCACTTGTTCTAAGGATGTTATTTCTTAGTAGCTTCTCTTTATTTAATGAAGACCAGAACAAAAATAATAATAATAATAATAATTAGTCCATATGCTTTTTTAAACATATATAACTTTTGATTTTACACCATTTTTAAAATGTTAAAGTATGAACAAATATGCAACCTGACAGACAATTTTATATAATTCAATAATACCAATTATAATTATTTGTAACAAATGAATTTTTCTCAATTACTTTTAATGACATTGTCAATCTCAATTTTTTATTTTCAATGATAATTTTTTAAATACATTTCATATTCTAATCTGTACTTATTATTTACATCAATTATTTGAATGGATAAACAGTCTGTCGAGGTTGCATCAATCCTCATGTTTGTTGTAAATACTGATCTGAATCCCCACTTGAAGCCATCGAGAAGTTGGCAGAATCTCGATCTTGCTTGTGTAAATGCTGTTGAGGATTGTACTTCACTGGGTGAGAGAGGTGAGGAAATGTATGATGTCCAGCCACACTACTATTTTGCACTGTACTCTCTGATGTTGGATTCACAGGCATTGTTCCGTAAGGTCCCATGGGACCCACTGGTCCCACTGGCCCCACAGGTCCCATGGTACTAACAGGACCCATTGATCCCATTGCCCCTAGCATTACTTGTGGTGGTCTCCCATTTAACAGTCCTTGATGGTGAAAAGGTGGGAATCGTTTGGCATAAGGATTAGGGCCAGCAAACAACCTGACACCATTATGATGTGTTGGGATTGTTGTGTGTTGCCTGGGGAATGAGTGGCAACTGCCTGATGCTGAGTTTCCATTACTTTGTGAGGTATTAGTAGCTGGCCCCATAACATTAGTGCTACTACTTGGGAGTGGCATGGTAGAACAATGGGGATACACTGCTGGTACAGTAACTGGCTGGGTCGGGTAATGTGGAAGGGTGGACGATGCAGAGGGATAAGCTTCACCCTTGTTTCCAACTAGTCGTGAATTGTCTGATGAATCAGTGAAAGAAGTCATACGCATGTTAGTTGAACGTCCAAATGGCTCTTCTTTCACCTGACCATTCTCTGTTGTCTTTGGCCTGGAATTCTTGCGTCTAATCACAACTGTACTTTCAGTTGTACTCTCTAACAACACTGCAGGACATCCACCAATCATAGGTCCCACTTCACCACTTCCGTTTGTGTTTGTGGTGTTGGATGCCATATTGGCATTGTACTGCTGTGCATGAACATTCCCAACATTACCAAATCCATACACAGGCTGTCCATTACTAGTCATGTTGCTGCCAGATGCTGCATATCCACCATTTCCATTCACATTATTCATATTTCCCACACATCCATTTGGTGCACCGTATCCATTCCCATTTGGTATAGCAACACTATTTGCTTTCATTGGAAATATATTAGGAGGAGAAGTTGATGTCGGAGGAGCTACATTCCTCTGCAAGGAGAAACTACGCCATGAGGGCTGCACTCGTGGTTGTTCAAGGGATGTTGTCAAATCGTCGACGCTTGTAGAACGCCGTGGGCCTCCAGGCATTTCTGGATGACTATTGTTGTCAGGGTGTCCAGGTGGATTTTGATTGCCAGGATTACCTTCTGCGCTGCTGTTGGAGTGAACACCGCTTGATGTCTCGCTGTGGTTCCCACATGGTGGGGAGCCACCTGAGCCCGAACTTTCGGTGCTCACTGAGTCAGAACGAGGAGTCAGCTCCTCATGTGGCATCCCCGAGTCTGCTCGGCGCAGGCAACGGGGAGTCACTGAACCCTGAAACTGTACAAAAAATCATTGTCAACACTCAATTCTCCTTTTTTCACACCAAAATAGTTTTGCAAGCACAGAGTTCACGCAGTCTGCATTATTATTATTGGTACAACCATTATTTATAGGTAACAACTTTGGTTTAATACGATTTACAAATGTTCTGTCATTTCAGTTTATTTTTTATTCACAAACACAAACATGATTGCTTAGATTGAATTAATAACTTTTGAAATGACTGAATACCGTAAAAGCTTCTTTTAAAGTAGTAAAAGCAATATATTATTTACAATTAATTTTGAATGAAGTTTCTTATTGTGTCACAAGTACAAGGACAAGTTCAAATTTCAAAGGAGAATAAAAGATATCTATATCAATCAAATAGTGCAGTTTTAAAAGTTTCTAGAATGGTAATGTGCTTCCATTAAGTAGAAAGTAGCAACAACATTATCTTCAAACTAGACTTTTTTTTACATTTAATTTCTACATTTTCAAGCCTTAGGTTGGGTGCTTTACATTTCGAGATGTAGAAAACTCTGACAATTGCTTTTCTTTCAACCTCCTGAACATGATTCATAGGGAGAGCTCTTGAATTTGTTAGTGATTTAGAACATGAAAGAAAACAGGGAACCTATAGCCTAAATTAAATGATATAAGTCTGATTTTCAAAGAAATGAAAATATTTGATTTAAGATATTGATCTATGATCCATTTACCAATTCACATCTGCAAATAACTTAGTACTTCCAGGACTTGAAACATTTTATAGTTGCTTTATCTTATAGAATTTGGAATCAGTTGGAAGGAGAGTAATTGTTCAACATTTTTCAATCCAAAGACACAGAGGCAAAATTTATTGAAAACATTTCATAGCAACACAAGATTCATGCTTTTGGGCATATTGCTATAAACATCACATCAAACAGCATTACATTTATACACAAAATACTAATAAGAACACAAATTTCTTATTTGCATTTTATCAACCAATTATTACTAGAATATACTAACAAATATTACTAGAATGCTCAACTTTATATCAGTGATTAAATTACATGAAAACAGAAACTAAATATACTTAACTTTAGAACTCCTGTATATTTTACAAATGAAAATTAGTGGTATGTAATAATCTTATACTTTATATGAACAATCATTTATTTTCTTTCTAAGCAATCTGTTCAGTGATAAAAGATGATTAGGGAGTCATGTGCTTTTTGATTTGGGAGAAATTACACTCCCTCACAGGTGAAGAACTTTTATTTATTATTTAACTTCTTCTCTCATTTGTTCTCCTCCATTTGGCAGTCCTCACAAGGAAAGAATAATACATAACTTCTTTCCATACTATTGTAGTTAAGACTAGGGCACAGATTTTAAGATTGTTTATCTTCTTTTTCCTTTTTCCCCTCAAAGTCTAACAGTCCTATGAGAATTGATATTATATATAATATGAAATAATAATCTTGTGTTTTGGATCCCACTTACTACATTTTTTAGCATCTAAAATTACCCATTTCTGTTGTTTTCACATAAAATAATTTAGCAAAAGAGCATATTAGATACCATATTTTTCTGTTTAAAGAAACATGAACAATGTCATTTACTTATGAGTAAACGTCTTTAAATAACCAGCAGCACAGTTCGACATTTTTGTGATTTGTGGCTATGACAACATTGCCCCCTGAGGTATTGATACCAAAGCAACTGAAAGTATTTAAAAAACTAAATGCACAACATGTAATAAAGAATGCCCTATAAAGCTCTAAATGAAGACAATCATCATTTTCTCACAACTGACAGTGTGAGGATGGTGCTCACCACCCAATGCCAATTTGCGAAAGAAAACACTTGTTTTGTAGGGTTTAAATTTGGACCTACATTTTTTGTTTACAAGTCCACAATGTCAAAATTTTAGTGCAAAGTTGCATAAACATTTTTTGTGATTTACCACTTAATAATCCATGCCCTAGATATTACATGCTCGTGCATAGGAAGTAGGTCTTTACCTGATGAGCATCAGGAGCTGCATTGCCGTGCACATTCACAGTAACTGGACCAGTTACTGGGGGTGGAGGAAGGTCGTTAGTATTTGCTTCATTGGGCTCAGGAGTTACAGGAGGACTAGGTTCTTCAAACTCGCCACAAGTGGTAGGCGGTTTTTTGTTAGTGCACGCGTAAAGCACAGTGTCCTGTGGTAAGCTTGCTTCGATTAACTGTAAGTAACCCACATGTTTCAGCCAAATGTTCAAGACACCAGTTAGTGAAGATGCAGATTAAGAATAAACAAGAAATGTTTAATTTAAACACTTATGCTGAGAAATATTTTGATTTAAAGGTTAAAATGTGAATAACAGATGTGCAAGTTAAAGCATATACAGTTACTTAATGTAAGAAACTTAGAAGAAAATATGTTTATGTGTTTTCAGACCAGTGGTGTTGCTTTTAGGAAAATTTTGGAAATAAGAATGATACATGAAGAAAACTGAAATAATTATTTAGATTCAAGGAAAAATGTACAAAAAAATTAAAATTTAATAACATCACCACTGATCACAATAACACTACCAATTTAGATTGCCATTTGATTAAAAGAAATGAGAGTGTTTTATGAAAAGAGTGTGTTTCTTTACCTTGTTGTCTTCAGAAGCAGTGTCTTCACTATTAGAGGGAATGGTAGACATCAAAGGTAACTCTCTCAGAGTAGCATAATCTCCATCGTCTTCAGATTCTGACAACTGCTCAAGATCTCCCATTCTCTGATTTTTGTTCTTCCCTTTACTTCCACTTTTTGGTGACTTGGAAAGTAATGACTTGCCTTTCCTGAATTACAGAATTTGCCTTATATTTTCTTTCTACATTCAATTAATATTTTAATTATAGTGTTATCCTAATCTATTAGCTAAAACTGAGATGTAAATCCTACAGAGTAAATATACTTCCAATGTCCCTCTATAGGTTTTTCTTTCACGCTGTTTTTGTATTTTAGGATTTGATGAAGATAAATGAAGACTAGCACTCTCAAAATTGTTAAGCACAAAGCACACTCATTTATTGAGAAAATTGAATTAATTATTTTCAAGGATTCTTGTGCAAGTAACAGTGATCTTATCACATGCCTATTACCTAGAGGAATCTGATGAAGATATAACTATTTATTTATTTTTATGCATAGGAATCCTGAAGATAGTCAATTAATTCATATTTTTTAAATAAATAGCAAGTAGTAAGTACCCTTGGTAATTAACATCTTTGAGAATTCCAGCCGTCAACTACGAAGTGAGAAGAAAAATAACACAATTATCCAGCCAAAAATAATGTTTCTAAACTGTGAAACTAAATTTTATGGAAAAATTATTAAAAAGAACAAGAAAGATAATAATGTTGTTTTTCTTGAATAGAGTACAAACATTAATTATTTCTGTTCGGAATGAGCAGAGAATATCTTGGGACATAAGTATAAATTTTAGGTTTTTTATTTAATTAATGGGTTAATAATTTATGTACGTATTATGAAACATTTAATGATTAGTTTCGACAACACAACATTTGCCTAAGCAATTATTAATAAGCGTCTAAAATTTTTCTCACCTTGAACTAGATGAACTAAGAGAATCATCAAAGGTAACTTTATGTTTTGTTCCAGTACTAGTTGTGCCATTACTCAATTTGCGATTAAGCCAAGCCAATCGATCTGATGAGGAGTCTGGTGATGTTTTGGGTGAAGGTGGCTTGGGCCGTAGCCAATAAATCTGTTCTTCTCCTTCATCATTTCCATCATTAGAATTACTCCCTATAAGATAATAAAATTGTTTAATAATAAGCTTGCTTTGAATATAAATGGATGATATGTATTAGTTCATGGGGGAAAAATGTTGAAAGTTGATGTAGATAATAGATAGACTATTACCACATTTTGGTAATTTAATGAAAATTATTTATAGTCAGTGTGTGTATGTAACGAACATATGTTTATAGCAATGAATAATTGTAGATATTATTCTTAAAGTTGTGAAATAAATTATGGAAAATTTAACAGTAACTCTTCAAATTTTAATTTTCAAATTCTATATAATTAACATAATTAATATACAAATATGGCAATGTTCCATTAAGTAGTTTTCTATAAATTTTGTTCCATTAAGTATTACCATAAATTCTATTCCATCAAGTATTTCCATAAATTATATTCGGCATTGTTAGCCAAATTGCTTAACTTTGCTTGTGAAGTTACGGAAATGGGTTTACTAACAGCACCAAGCTGAAGAAGTAAACGGCATTGCCTGACCGCAATGTGATGAGACAAAACATCAAAAACCTAATGGAGGATTATTCTCGAGATTATATGCTTGATGCCAAAGTTGGACTAAGGCATGTGTTGCAAAAAAAAAAAAAAAAAACCCGCAACAAATTAAGGAAAAATATATATAAAAACACTCCCAAAGAGTATATATATTCCACATTTACTCTTTTGAAGAAACACTTCAATGAACATCCAAATTAATCTGGATCTAATTATCAAATGTTTAAAAAATTGATCCCATTGCGGAAAAAAATGAATTGTTTAAATGATATTACAATTTTGATAAGAATTCTGTCATAAAAGTTGCAAGAATTGATAATAAAACTTCAAGGGAAGAATGAGTTAGGGCTAGATATTTGAAATAAAACCTTTTCATTTGTAAGAAATGGGCCAACACCAAGTAATTGTAATAGGTAGTAAATAAAGTACAAGATAGAAAATTATTTGCATTTCTGCACATAGTAAAACAATGAAGAAATAAAATGGGTTGATATTTTGTGTGCACAGACATTTGAATAAGTAAAAACTGTCAACCTTAAAAATACATTAATTTTTTCCAACTTTGCCATTTACCATTGAATCGCAAGCTAAGTAAAGAAAGAAATCATGTACAAAACATTGAATAGGTAATACACATATATGGGAATGGAATTATTTCTTTTATTATTTTCTATAGTGACAACTAAATTCCTACGAAAGAACCAGAAGGGAGCATGGATTAGAACTCAAATTGGCTCATGCCCTCCCAAGAAGTCATAAGAATTGAATCAAATAAATAAGCAATAAGACACTACAAAGAAACTGCAGAGACTACAAAGAAAAAAAGACTGATTCAAGAGAAGGGGGAAACTTTTAAACATAATTGAAGCAAAGAAAGAAGGAAAGAAAGAAGGAAAGAAAGAAGGAAGGAAAGAAAGAAAAAGGAAAGAAAGAAGAAAGAAAGAAAGAAAAAAGAAAGAAAGAAAAAAGAAAGAAAGAAAAAAGAAAGAAAGAAAGAAAAAAGAAAGAAAGAAAGAAAAAAGAAAGAAAGAAAGAAAAAAGAAAGAAAGAAAGAAAAAAGAAAGAAAAAAGAAAGAAAAAAGAAAGAAAAAAGAAAGAAAAAAGAAAGAAAAAAGAAAGAAAAAAGAAAGAAAAAAGAAAGAAAAAAGAAAGAAAAAAGAAAGAAAAAAGAAAGAAAGAAAGAAAGAAAGAAAGAAAGAAAGAAAGAAAGAAAGAAAGAAAGAAAGAAAGAAAGAAAAAAACAAAACTTCTGCGCTGCGCGCGAAAAGTAGCGGAAGAAAAGGTGGTCCATCTCCTGAGGACTTGTGTCTCCGTCGCTAATGGGAAAGGGGACTGGGGGCAGTTCTGCCCGGCTTGGTCCAACGCTTAGGATGTTAAAGGCTATGAAATGGCGAGGGCTGGGTAATCGAAACAGATTTCTCCATTCACGCCGTTGTTAATCATTCTTACACGAATAAGGGAGCGAATCAGTTGTCGAAATTGCGTTCCTTGAGAGGAACTATTGTTCGCCCGGGGTACAGTATCACAATCCCTTCTGAGGCATGTTCCACTTCTCTGTCAGCTGTTTTACACAGTTGTTGAGCTATAAGATATTTTTAAAAATTCGTCCAAATGTCGTTGCGGTTAGCAGAGGTTCAAATCCTTTGGAAGTGGTGAATTTTTGAAGGGCAGAAAATTCTCAGGAGGCCACGTCACGATTATAGCAAATAAAAGAAAATGAGCAGATTAGGCAGGTCCTAATCAAATCCCTTATTAGCTCAGACCAGATATGAAAAATTACACGGTAACTTTCGGAACCCATGTGACGCCAACTGAGAAATTTCTAGCAATATAGCCCGGGGGGGGGGGGATGGGCTGTGGGATACTGTTCCAAGAGCGTTACGTTACATTCAACAACGACAACAGCCGAAACATTAATGTTTTGCTTGACATTACCTTGAGAAGCTTTAGCTTTCCGGTCCAACGCAGCTTTCTGGATGACGCTCATGATAGCTTTCTTTGGTGAAGTGTCCGAAATCGTGTAGGTTCTGCCATTGCCCACCACCAAAAGCGGCGCAGAACTGCCACTTCCGTCGCGTGCAGACACCAGGTCAACATCCGTAACCAGGCGGATTGAACGGGCAGATTTGACAGCCGCTCGTCCAACCGTCACTCGCAGCTTGAAAGCCCATCTCTGCTTTATGGTGAGGATGAGCCACAAGAGCACCCAGAGGAACAAGTGAAGAATCGCTCCGATGACACACGCGAGCACTGCGTTGTCTAAGCTGCAGCGGTACACGACGGTGTAGTCGTACAAGAGCGGAGCATTGCAAACCGCTATTGCAAGCAGGACGCACAGGGCAGCGCAGTGAGTAAAATATCCCCACCCACTGCCGGACCGAGTCTGCCGTAAGACTATGACTCGTCGTTCTCGTTCAGCATCCAAGAAAGCAGTGAACCTGCAATGATAACATCATTTCAATGCTAATGTTGCAGTGAGTTCATTTTCAAAAATTAAAAAAAGTGAAAATTCAAGAATTTTCAAAAAACAACACAACATGCTAAAAAGAAATAACTATTTTATTTATGAAAGTGCTCTAGCATTTTTACATCCCCCATCAAATTACAGTTTCAGAATCTTGTACTTTTATGTGAATCTAACTCTATTGCAACTAAAACAACTATTGTTCCAGTGGAATATCACTGCATTTATATTAAAAATATCACCCAAGGATCGAGGGTGAAAAATTCCATATTACCTACATTTTAAAATCTGAACATAAGCGATATATAACTTATTTAAGGGTTGTAATTAAAATTGCCATTAAAGCTGGTGTTAGGAAGTACCTAATTTCTTGAATCGAAAAAAAGTAACCCAACATATTCGTAAAAATATTTAATTCAACAGCTCTCATACTCATTCATAATGAATTTTAACTATTTGGATAATGTTTAGGAAATGTAAAATTACATTATCAAATATTAAATTCTACTGTCTTGACAAGATTCAGATTTGATCAGATTACAAAGATTTAGCACAATCTTACCTCCCGTAGCCATATAAGTAGAGCACAAGACTCGATGCTAAGATGAGTACATTGGACAATATGAAGAGGGCAAGCGTGACATGGGTATTCAAGATGAACGGTGAACCTTCATCAACATTATGACTTGTGCGTAAGTGTAACATTGGTAAGGCTTCTTTTGCACCAAGAACTTGGACCTAGAAAAGGAATGTACGAACATAAATATATCTTTATTATGATACAATTCAAAATAAAGAAATTGATTAAGTTACATTTTCACATTATTATAAATGAATGTAGCTTTCAAAATGTATGTTTTCTTAAATGTGACAATGAATTCTTTAGTTATTACTTTACCTTATATAGAACACACATGCCTGCATAGGCAACCATGCTCTGAAGACCATTGACTAGTAATTGGAACGAAAACAACGTTCCAAACGCCTTATTGGTGTGCCAAAACACAGCTGGGTAACGCACAGCGTACACTAGGAGGGCTAGGCCATAATTTAGATATTCAGCTGAGACAGGGCCCCAATCTGCAGTTCGAAGCTCTACACCTCCTTCTAAAGGATCACCTATGAAAAATGTTCATTATCATAATAGTTTTCAAATTAAAACAAAAATTACATTGGCTCTACTTATAAATATGTACTGTAAAAAATAAACATATAATATAATATTTGTAAGCAAAATGACTATATTTTTGTAAGTAAAATGACAAAATAACATAGTAATTCAACACTAAAAGAAAGGTTCCAGTGAAATTACATGGTACTCAATTTTTTTATAAACATGTAAAAACAATCTTGAATGACACAATGTATAAGATGTTACTTATATTTATTAACAAAACCGTTTCCTAGCATTCCTGCAAAGGTTGTGTCTGATAGAATTCGACCTTTCATACTTGGGTACCGCAGGCGATAGATTTCGCATTTGAGCAGCAAGTTGTCGTATTGTAAAGGGCAATTTAAAAAAATAAAATTAAGTTGACTTTTTAACTGCTTGGTCATATAGAAGCCACAATGATTTTTAACATTGGGATAACTGTAAGGAACACACCTAGGGACAACATGAACAAACACAAACATCCACGCCCGGGGCTAGATTCGAACTCGCGACCCTTGAGCGTTAATGACCTCGGCTACCCAGGCTAGCGAAAGTGTAACATTATTTCAACAAGTTTCGTAATTTACGATACATTTGAGATGACGCCATTTCGGATATTTCCTTCATAGTGTAACCTAGGTGTTCATGATTAATCCGTTCGAAAAAGTTTGACGAAAACCAATTGCACGAAAGAGAACCAATATTTTCTCGAAAGAAATAATGTAAAATCCAATTTATCCTTTTTGATCATCCGAAAATATTAAAAAAAAATACATTTAATATCACAAATTCTACTGTGCTTTTTGCCTCGTACATGAGAGAGCTATTTGAAGTTTCTTTGACTTCGAGTGGCTTATTTAGAAGTAAAATATGCACAAAACAACGGATTACTACAAAACGTTTTGGATGTACATGGTGGTGTTTATTGAAAAAGAAAAGAAGGGCCACGAAAATATGGAATGGCTTGCGTGGGCACTCGATTTCGGGATATGAATTGCCGAGTTACGAGAGCAGGAGGTGGAGTGTAGTATGGACCATTTTCAAAACTGTACGAAACTGTACGAAAACTGGAACAAAACGTCGACGAAAAAGTCGTCAAAATTCGAATCGTACGAAAATGAGAACATAAGGAAACTGATGTTTGAATGTATATCCCTTCTTTCTCTGAAAAATGCTGGGGAAATAGCTTGCATTTATTTTAATGTCGAAAGATGGGAGAATACGCAAATAATTTATAATTTATAAAAATATTTATAACAAAGAAATTGTACTAAGTATACCATTCTTTGACTTACCGACTAGAGGCAGACTATTAATCCCCGATTCATTTCCCACTGCAGCAGCAGAGGCCGTCGTGGTTGTGGCACCCCATGCTGGGTGAGTGGTAGCAGCGGCAGATGACCCTGCACCACTCGCAGCCACAGACGACGGCAAGGGAGTAGGTAAAGGATTTGAACTATTGCTCACAAAACTCAGTACCACCAAACGGTCACTGTGCACCAGGAGGAAGTCCAAATCTGTGCGCCAAACATCATCTGTAAACAAAATACACATTGATATTTAGTTCACTGTTGGCAAAGAAACGAGAACATTGAAAGTATAAACAAATTTATAGGGTACGTCAATCAATGCCGGTTGCTTCCTTGACGACGCTATGCGGTGAATTCCACAAAGGAAATCAATGAGGGGAAAAGTTGAAGTATTAACCTTACATTAACCGTCCTCTTTTAATGTGTGCATAGCACCGGCGCACGTTTTAAGACGAAAATATTTTTTTTGCGCCTGCGTAAGCCAATGACCATGTTTCTTTTCAGATTGGGCCGTTTGGTTGGCTCACTTCACCGTCCCAGGCGCTGCATCTCGCAATGGATGCATACGGACGAGTGGGGTTCTTGGGCGTTGGATGGGGGCAGTGTTGTTAGTTGGATTTCACAGGTCAGAGATCGCGCCTATTAACCAACCAGATTATCCAAAATGGGTGGTTAAAGTCTGAAGTAGGAACAGCTTCGAAACACACTTCGGACTTTAGGCCGATGAAATTTACATGACTCAAAGTGACATGACTCGAGGTGGCTAGGGTAGGGGGAATACTTTGAGGTGACAATGAAGAGGAGATATGTGATAAACAGGAATGCGATTGCCGGTGGGAAGTTTCGTAGGATAATAAGAGACAAGACGTGTAAGTTCGAGTTCCACGGTGCCACCAAACCTAACACCATCACACTTTATTTGACGCTTCGCTACGCAATTTCGAGCTGGCGACGAAGCTCCGATTTTTAGCCTTCGCGATTTACATAAAATAACCTTGAGTATGTGCAAAGTAATTTACAATATATTTTTATGCAAAAATACCTCTTGCGAAGATGTAAGGCAATCACCTTACTTTATCCAGCACTCTGTGGCTCACACCAGCATTAGACGGGTGCAGTCCGAAATGATCCGTTCATCGCCATTCATACAGTTCTAACCACCCCGTTTGGCTAATGTGCGATTTAACCGGGCATTTCTAACAGCGATATTTTGGTTTTTATCCATAACATACTAAGAATACACTGTTTCTTTTATGTACCTCTGATTTACTTTGTTACATTTTCCTTTCTCTTTCCCCCTCTCTCTTCCTTCTCTGACTGACTGTCTGTCTGTCTGTCTCTTTCTTTCTCTCTGTCTCTCTTTCCCTCTCTCTCGTCTTTTCTCCATCGTCCCCATTCCTACTAACTGGCGGCTTCCGACGTACATTCTGAGCTAGTCTCTCCACCACAGACCGTCGCTTCTTATTTCGTTGGAGATCGCCGCCGTGCAATCGATACCTCGCTGCTGATTGGGGCGCGCGAGCGGGCGAGGCAGGGGTGGTCTCGGAAGGGCGGCGAAGCCCAGGGTGAAAGACAGGTTCCAAAAAGGGTTGGCGAGGGAGGGCGAGGGAAAGGACTATGCAAAACAGAAGGCGCGTATGCATGCATAAACTTTTTTTTCGAAATTCAAATCCAACGGAAGAGGATTGAAATAAAAAATGACGGTGCTCGCGGTAGCTTACTCAAGATTCCGGTGAACTCGATATTGGATTGGGTTTTTATCAAAGGTGTCCACCCTTCGATTTTCTACGAGACGGTTGGAACATACACGCGAAAATAAAGGTTATTCTTTTCCTCTTTTTGAAAACGAATAGAGAGCTTTTTTCTTCGACTCCTGCAAATCATTCCACGATTTGCAAAGAAAAGAAAAAAGGAAAGAAAAAAGGGAAAAAAGGAAAGAAAAAATCCTGTTTGCTGTCTCGAAACAAAGAATTGTTGGGTGAGTGGGTCCGGAAGTCATTAAAACGTTCGTTAGTTTACTCTCGTCATTGTTTGTTCAGTAAGTCATCGTCATATTTATTTCTTGATTGTCTCAAAAGGCAGTGCTCTTCCCGCATGCAATGCTACTTTTATCGACAGGGCCTTTAAAACATTTTGTTTCAAGACTCATAGCTCAGGGACTCACTTATTCATTTCCGTATTTCATGAAATGGATGGGGGTGTACGCAATGATATCACAAAACCACCCTGTTCACAAATTCGCATGTAGCGTGAGGTGGTTCATGAAACCTGTGTGCGACATACGATAGAAACAAACGTTCAGCAGTTTGGCTTCGAACAGCTTGGATAAGGACAACCCTTAGTTACGCCGATTTTCTCTCATAATTTATCTTCAATTTCTGAAGTAGAAGAAGAATCAGAAAAAGGTAATCGAACTGACATTACGAACTTCGCAAGAGAAACAAATTTAATAAGGAAAGCTATCAGTGAAAGACTTGAAATGCGATGTTACTTAAGTAGGGGCAACTAATCACCCAAAATAAAATACAGAAAGCAAAGAAAATATTAGGAAAATCAAGCTTTGTGAATAGAACTATTGTTGAATGGAACAATTACAGAAGTGCTGGCGATCCTTCCAAGAAGCGTGCGTATTACGCCAGAGTTCTTATGAGCACAAGTGTACAGTGATGTGCAGAGTCGTTCAGGAAAAGGAAAGGCCAACAAAAGTGCGGGCAAAGTGCGATGCATATACTTGCCTTTAATATATAAATTACTGGTTACAGAAAAATTCAGTGAAATGAAGTAAAGAGATAGTTATCTATTGTTTTGTACGTCTGTTTGTGTTTCTATTTTATTTTTTGTTTGTATTATTTATCTTTTGCAATATTAGTAGTTATTGTATTTTTTCTATACTTTTCTATTTGTGTTTTTATTTTATTTTTGTTTGTTTATTTGTATGGATTATCTTTTTTAATATCTGTTTATATTGTTTTTCTTAATTCTTATTTTTGTACTTTCTCTGTTGTTTAACTACAGCCGAGTATATGCCCATTTTCAGTATTACATTATTATTATTATTATTATTATTATTATTATTATTATTATTATTATTATTATTATTATTATTATTATTATTATTATTATTATTATTATTATTAAAATCTGAAATAAAAGGAGGGTTCTAAACATTCCTGCGTCAAATTGCGAGGCCTGCTCTTAGACAGGGGAGGTCGAGGTCGAAGCGGCAAACGTAAGAAACGTCCAGGCCAAGGTCGGAATGCTCGCGCTACCCAACCAAAGTCGAAAAAGAGTCATCTAAGAGAAGAAGAAGAAGAGTATAAATCAAATGAAAAGAAAAAAAGAAAAGAAAAGAGGAAGAATAATAGAAGAGAAAGAAGAAGAAAGTAAAAGAGGAAGAACAAAAATAAAAAAGAAGAAAACATTCCAACTGACGTGTAAAATCACGGGTACACCACTAAAATGTTCAAACTCTTCCAAGTCGAATTGCAAGGTCTGTGCCCTGGCGGAGGACGTGGGCGCACCCGCGAACGTAAGTGTCCTCCAGGGGCAGGTCGGAATGCGCGCGCCGTGCAAATAAAACAAATAACGGGCGCCGGTTGCCAGCGCCCCGCCGCGCCGCCGCTCCGAATTCCAGAGCTCGCGATGATTCACTCCTCCGCCCCTCGCGCTTCTCCCCCTCCCCCATTCCTCCGCCTTCCCCGCCGCGTTCTCTCGGCAGCACTTCCCTCAGTGGGACTGGAGCGACACGTGCGGCAAAAGCGTTTCACCTCTGGTGCCTACACCGAAATCCCGAGTTCACATTGTCAGAGGCACACCCCTGGATTTTTGTACGGAGAGGATATAGTCCACTTGATGTTCTATTTTCTCTTAACATAAATATGACATTTATTTTTTGTTGGCTTATACTTAATATTTATGACGTTAGCAATTGATATATTGAATGACTCGTTAGTACTGAACATTAGTTAGCTATGGTTTTGAATATCTATCATAGGCTTCTGGAGGAGGGGGGACTGGAGCGAGGGGAATGAACTCCATGAGTCCCCCTCACCCCTTACGTGCATTACTGCACACTGTAGATATTTTTTTGACAATGTGGATTCACGGCAGATTTCTTCAGGGTTCTCCCTTTCCCCTGCCTCATCTTTCCACTCGAACTCCACCATCATCATTATTTTCCGTATCACTTGCTCTACGTAATCATCATCACCATCATATCTTGACGTGCATACTGTATCATGGAGACCCAACACGGCCGTGCCTAGTACTCTAAAAGCAAGCCCGAGAAGGTTATCAATACTCGAAGATCATTGATAATGAAAATTCTACGCAGCGGGCATTATTTACAAGGAAACGGTAAAGGCTACTTATGACCTTTCAATTAAGCCACAAAACCCGAAATGTCATCAAGAATTTCTACGTGGTATGTTTGGCTGTTTCGCAAAACTTAACGCATATTCTTTCATGCGGTTATTTAAAAAAGAGTATAACACTCGAAGGTGACAGGGTACGTATGCTATGCCGAGCATCAGAAGTCTGGTGCAATCATTACAAGCGCGCGAAGAACCTCTCGGTGGAAAACACAACCTTCCTCCCCAGTTGCTCCGACAGGAGGGCACCAAAGGAGGATGCTTCCTCGGCGGGAGGCGTTGGCGCCGGCCGCGACTGTACCCGTGCGGCGCGCGGAGGCACTTGAGTTATTATTGCGAGGGAGGGAGCCGGCGCCCGTCCTCCCCGCATGCACGACCCTCGCCGAGGCGGCAGCGCGCGGCGGCGACGGAGCAGCTCGTGGAGGCGGAGGTAGAGGAACGGCGGTCTTGACTACGATGTTGGTGTTGGTGGCAGCGGCCGCTGGTGGCGGTGATGGTCGTACCGGTGGTGGTGGAGATAAAGATGCTGGTGGGATTGGTGGCAATGGTGGAAGTGGTGACGGAGATGGTGTGAACAGCGGCGGAGACGGGGTGTTGGCGGCGAGAGTGATGGCGGCAGCGGCGGCAACGGTGGTGACGACGATGGAGCACCTAGTGGAGGTGGAGGTAGAGTAACGGCGGTCTTGACTACGATGTTAGTGGTGGTGGTGGCAGCGGCCGTGCTCATATCGTGGTGATGGAGTTGATAGCGGCAGCTGGTGGCGGTGATGGTCGTACCGGTGGTGATGGAGATAAAGATGCTGGTGGGATTGGTGGCAATGGTGGAAGTGGTGACGGAGATGGTGTGAACAGCGGCGGAGACGGGGTGTTGGCGGCGAGAGTGATGGCGGCAGCGGCGGCAACGGTGGTGACGACGATGGAGCACCTAGTGGAGGTGGAGGTAGAGTAACGGCGGTCTTGACTACGATGTTAGTGGTGGTGGTGGCAGCGGCCGTGCTCATATCGTGGTGATGGAGTTGATAGCGGCAGCTGGTGGCGGTGATGGTCGTACCGGTGGTGATGGAGATAAAGATGCTGGTGGGATTGGTGGCAATGGTGGAAGTGGTGACGGAGATGGTGTGAACAGCGGCGGAGACGGGGTGTTGGCGGCGAGAGTGATGGCGGCTGCGGCGGCAACGGTGGTGACGACGATGGAGCAGCTCGTGGAGGTGGAGGTAGAGTAACGGCGGTCTTGACTACGATGTTAGTGGTGGTGGTGACAGCGGCCGTGCTCATATCGTGGTGATGGAGTTGATAGTGGCAGCTGGTGGCGGTGATAGTCATACTGGTGGTGGTGGTGGTGGTAGAGAAAAAGATGCTGGTGGGATTGGTGGAAGTGGTGACGGAGATGGTGTAAACAGCGGCGGAAACAGAGTGGTGGTGGTGGAAGTGATGGCGGCAGAAGTGTTGGAGGCGACGGTGGTGGCGTCTGCGGTGATTGCATTGACGGTGGCTTCGGCGTTGGTGATTGTGGTGATGGTGTTAATGATGGTGGTAGAGACAAAGATGCTGGTGGGATTGATGGCAATGGTGGAAATGGTGACGGAGGTTGAGTAAATAGCAGGGGTGTTGGCGGCGGAAGTGATGGCGGCGACGGATATGACGACGGTAGTGATGACTGTGGTGGCGTTTGCAGAGATTACATTGATGGCGACTGCGGCGATGGTGATTGTGGTCATGATATTAGTGACGGGGTTAGTGGTGGTTGTGCGGGTGGTTGAGGTTGGTTTTCGTGGTGAGAGCGGTTTTGACACTGTTGGTATCAGTGGTAGCGGTTGAGGTGGTAATGGACACCGCCATTTCTTTCTTCACACCTACAGTACCGCCCGCAATGCATCCCAAGAGCGACTCGGCTCCTCTCTTCTTGGTTTCTTTCCCTCTTCTCGTGTTGCTACGTAGAGTGTTTTCTTTGAAGGATCGATACACGTTATTGAGGACACGATAAAACGATGGAAAGAATAATACATCCATTACAAAACTGATATAAAAGGTAGCATCAAATATAGGAATAGAAAGAGAGTTTTTAAGTCAAAACGTATTTAACAAGTAAATACTGTTTTTAATATTAATTTCCAATGTGTGCGGAAAGAGAGAATTATGCAGCCTCCGGCAATGAGAGGGGCGTTTCTTTAGATTCCCAGAAAGTCGGGAAAAATCCAATGACAATTTCGATTTTGCCTGAAAAATGCAAATATTTGATAAGAGTGTATGCCCAACTCGAATGAATGCTCATACTCAATGTGACATTGCTTACGACGCACCCGACGTCACGCGTCATCAAGACTCCAAGGAAGAGGTGCCCGCCATTAAATATTTTTTATTTTTATATTGCGGGAAGGACCACCAATTTTTTGACGCTACGTAATATTCGTGAGGACTGTTTTTGCTGAAATATTTAATTGATTGCAGTTAAACAAGAGTATTTTATTTTTAGTTCTTGAGAAGCTTGCGCGTTTCTTTTCGGAAAACCATTCAACAGAGTATTTGCTGCTGCAGCTCGTTAGTAAGTTAGCAGCTCGTTACTAGTTTTCAAATGCCAAAGACCTCAGTAACTTCAAGAAGAGTATGACTTTTCGGAGAAGAAAAGATGACTTCTTGTGTATTCAGAATTATTTAGAGCTTTATAATTTCTCCAATTCATTCGACTGAATATCAGCAACGTATGAAGGTAGTCCCAAGACTTAATGTCCAGAGACATCCAGAGCTCCACAAGCTAAAGTGTATTGCTACACAATAGCTCTTGAAATTGTTTGTAAATAACTTTGTACAGTAGATATATTTTTACAAGTTACATGTTTATGACAGAAATAAGTAGTGGAAATAAATGTTCATTATTGCACAATTACGCGAGTTTATGTAACGGCGATACTGTATTAAATAATTTTCTTTGGAACTATAATACTTTACTAAAAACTACTGTATTAAATCAGTCAACAAAAGTACCACACGATGTAGATCTATTACCAGTAATACTGACACTTGCAGAACTATTCTTCTACGAAAAGCAATCTTCGTCTCTTGCATCGAAAGGACGCTTTATTACCACTTTTAATCATCCAACATCACGGAAGAATTACTGATGCATGAGCAACTACGGACAATACTAAAGAAACCACATCAGACATGGGTTTAACAAAGCAGAAAGACGTCATTTAAGCGAACAACGAAAAACCCGATATCGATTAAAACCGCGCAGATGCCGCAAACGACTGTGAAAAGGGAAAGGGCGAAAGAGAAAAGTTTCAGTTTCGTGTATTCTCTTCGCCCAGCGCGGACGCCATCAGGCCAGCTGAAAAAAGAGGACTTTTGTTTCGTGGGCCGCGCAACAGAAAGGCCAACCCGGCGGAAACCGCGACCGCTGTGGTGGCTGTTGCCACTGTCGACCCCCCCCCCCGATCTCGCCCGCCGAAGTGGAATCGCGATCCACGGAAAGGGTTGTGACGGGGGCAAGACTTTAGTACAGGGTGACACGTTATTAATGAAATAATACTCGTGATCTGGGCTGTCCGGGTGACGCCGCGTCGAAGGCTGAGGTGCCGACGTTTCGACCGACATGTCGCGGTCCTCTTCAGGGCTGTACTGCAGTACAGCTCTCGCAGCCTTTGGCAGTACAGCCCTGAAGAGGACCCTGAAGAGGGTACAGCCCTGAAAAGAACATGTCGCGGTCCTCTTCAGGGCTGTACTACCTAGAGGACCGCGACATGTCGGTCGAAACGTCGGCACCTCAGCCTTCGACGCGTCACCCGGACAGCCCAGATCATGACTCTGGCCGCGGAAGCCTACGATATCGAAATAATACTCAGCCAATTTTAAAATTAACGCATGTTTATTCACACAAAATCAAAGCTCATTGTTTGCCATATTAGTTACTAACGGGACTAAAATCCAGAACAGTTGACGTGCCCGGAAACATCAACAATCAACATCTTTGGATCGAGACACTTCAGCCCATCCGGTACTGTAGTGACCTGCCCGCCCAGACACCTCGCTACTCTTCGAACTGGGACAATGGCCGATCCCCCTTTCTGTACACTATCCATTAAACTTAATTTCGACTTGAGACCCACTCCCTCATCGGCTTTCGGAGGTAGCCCATGGGCCCATCCCGACGTTTTTCGCGTTTGAGGGGAATTGCCGAGGTACCCCGTGGAGCCTTCTCAAGCTACCCGATATTGGGTACTGGGTAATCTGACTACCCGGGAACGATCCACGCTTCTAGGGCGATGCACGGTTGTTGGGCCTGTACCATCATGTTACAGTACAAGGAACGCCACTCTTGGGGTGTGACGCCTATATGCCTCACACGCATGTTCCTGTCCCCCCCTCCTCCAGGAATGAAAGGATATTGATGGAAAGACGATCCATGGTAGGAGGGAAAGCCAACCGTGGCAAACCAAAAATTAATTGGGAAACAATGCCTATGTGGGACTCGAATCCGCGATCTGTTGAACCGATCTCATTAATCGAACAGGGCGTCGAGCAAGTACATTTAACATTTCCGAGCGCGTCAATAGCTTTGGTAATTTGTCCCCTGAGTGTAGCGAATGTTAAAACCGGAAGGTGTGGTGTTTTTGTTAGCTTACTGATTTCTTGAGAAGTGAAGTTGGCCACAATTGAGAAGCATTGACCACATATGCATGATTTGATCATGTTTATGAAAGGTTTTATAAAGATATTTCGATGTAATTTGTTCCACATCACGTGGGTGTATAAAAACTCTAAGAAAGGTAAATCTTCCCTGAAAAATTACTTCAGAAACATTACTTTATTTACTTCAAAGAAGAAAATTTCTTTCTCTACTACTTAGTCATGGAACACCACAAGATTTTTGTGAAAATCATTGAAAATATCTATATTAAAGAAATGTAACCATTTCCAATGCACCCAGAAATTGATGGAAAACTACGTATGTAGACTGTACTTGTGAGAAGTGTCTGGATCTTTTAGATACCCAGGAACTCAGGAAAAATCGAAAAACATCAATACTCATAATTTACAATTCACGAAGAAATTGAAAGAAAGCTGCGCAGCGTCCGGCCATGTGATTTAATGTTCTCATGATGCGTTACGGAACAGCAATTTTTTCGTATTCTTGGCGCACAAAGAACTGTTATATGTACCAAAACTGTTATATGTACAGGTTACAAACCTGTACAGTTTGTGTTTCAATATTTAACTTATTGCAATGATACACAAGAGCATTTTGTTTGTTGTTCTTGAGCAGCGTGGGTGCTAGTTTTTGGTGAATCATTTCCACACTTTGTTCGGTAACATTTTTGCTGATGAAGACCACTTATATTATTATTATTATTATTATTATTAATAATAATAATAATAATAATTATTATTATTATTAGCGTATTGGGCAGTTATGACCATGCTACACGTTCTCTTCCGAAGTCCAGTCAAATTCTATCCCGGAGAGAAATTAACATGTCATTATGGGGATTTGCTTTTCGGATGTATCCCAGCATTCGCGTGTATGACCGAGGGAAACCACGAAAACCCCTGCCAGGATGGCCGGCTCAGGGATCTAACCCGGGCCTCTCGACTGCGATGTCAGCGCACTACACCCTGAGCCACTTTGCTCGGTTATTATTACATACGCCAACACACATGATAGTAGAACCTTCCGTTGTACGAAACTTGAATGGCGAACTTGCAATTACACAGTGTATCGCACTCAGTTTACGATTCCGGCTCTAAATCCCCCAGGCCGGAGACCGGGAATTTAGACACACGCCGGATATTCATCAGCACCGGAAGAAAATTATTTCTTGTCGGGAGGGCGTTCCACTCATAAAGCGCGTTGAATAAATAACGAGTGTCGTTTAGGACAGAGGGCGCGACGTGATGAGTCCCTGAGGACACGTAACCGACCTTGAGGAACGCCATTAGGTAAATCACGCGACGTTCAGGGCCGCCTGCGCCAACGCGGAATGCCTCCACGCACTCGCGCGTCTGCGACCCTCGCCCCCACCCCCTCCGTCCGCAGAAACACTTCCCTCCCCCACTCTCACCTGACACAGACGGACGCCCCTCCCCGAGTTTTTATAAGCGAGAGTACACAGTGGGTAAGACAAGCGGGTGTACATAGTGGATTGCCAAGTCTATGAACTTTATTTTCAATACTTTCCTCTACAGCGACCGTTGTTTCAGAGCAGTCGAGATTTTAACTCAAAATTGGGGCGTTCGAGTATATATAATAAGTCTGACATTTATAATAAAATCAAAATTATAGGCTTTTATGAAGGAGAGTGATTAGGTCTACCTATATTCGAAAAGATTTCGAGAACGGGCAAAAAAAGTCACCTTGATAATTTGGTCGTACGTTATGCGTTGTGACACTCGTTTCGTGAGAAACAGTGCACCAAATTTCTTTGCGAAAAGTGAAATGTGAATTACTATTATTGACTTCCGAACGCCTTAATAAGGACGATTTTTTCGTCATCGTGACTGTTTCGACCCATTTTTCAGCAGGGTGCAGCTTGAGACAGTCGTCACAAGATGGCCGTCCCCTCAAGGGCGAGCGCAAAGCGTGGGAATGTTGCCTCTCCGGAGACAAGAAAGCGCGCTGCCTTCGCTCCATTAAGATGATGTTGCTTTTGCATTTTAATGAGACGCTTTGGTAACTGAAAACAGTCTGGCTTGAAGGGTTGACTGCTTTCCGTAGTGTTTATTACTAAGCTGTGGATCGACTGAAAGACGGAAAAGATACCTTGGTTGCCAAGAACACGCAAAGTGCATTTCCTCCAGAGACAATTTTAGACGTTTATTTTGTCATTAACTTTTATAGAAATGTTCTTTTGTAATCACTGTTGGCAAAATATAATAAAAAGTGGTTTCAATTCCTCAAATTTTTAACCATACGGAACTAAAATTCTCTATGAACTGGCGTTATGTCAACCATCATGTGCAAAGCAACCTAATCGACAGCCATACATCACTGCGTTCATTACCTACTATGTAAACAGAGGGTGAACGTTTAACTGCAATATTTAATATTCTATGTGCGCTTGAACAGAGGAAGTATATAATTGCTTTAATGAAACTGATGGCACGAAGACACAATTGTATTGGCGGTGAAATGAAATTCGCTGCAGTGAATCACGAACTTTCTCTTGTGAATTTACTATTAACCATACATTAGTACTACATTACAACATCGCTTTAATTTATATATTTCCCCCCAAAATATATAAATTAAATTATACCACCAAATTTTGAAGCTAGTACACAATTGAGAAACTAAATCTACAGTTGGGAAACTAAAAACAAGTTCGTTACGGGAGAAGGAACACACAATAAACATGCATCCAAGTCAATAACCACTATTCAGACGTAACAGGCGGGTGTATGTTTACATTTATCACTTATTGATTTATCGTAGAGAGCATGCATTAATGTGCGAACAAATCGACGGCTGAATTACGAAGGATCAATTTTTCAATTTCCCTCAATGAGGACATTGCTGCTAATAACCATTGCTCTATAGAAGTCACAGAACAAGCAGCAAATGCAATGTAATTCGAGTGCAATGTGATTCATACAAATCTCATAAAATATATTTCCATGTGTTTTTTTAAATTAATTTTCCAAATAGATAATAAGAAATATTTCTATAGATGAGATCAATACGGCTAATCTTCAGATTTGTCTCGTGTTCAGATCTAAGCTCTTTTCAAAACATTATTAATAAAAAGAAGGATGAGGCATTTGATGTCCTTGAATCCTTCAATCGTTTGAACTTCATTTTCGAAACATCTGTATCAAATCCAAAAATAAAACAACACAAAATACCTTTCAGATTATAAAACTTAATAAAGCAACTATAAATATCCTTTATAAATTAAACCTTTGGATCAAAATTCAATATTAAAATTTATATTCCATCATAACGTTTCGATGTTTTTTGTACTGATATTGATGTATGATCGGTGTATATACAGAGAAGAAAACATACATTAAAGAAGTATTAAAAAGGCAATTTTTATAATTTAATTTTGAAATCGTAACGAATTCTTTTATTCACATGTTTTTAATGTATTTATTTCCCTTCCTCTATTTAACCACCCGTGCCTAGCTATCCGCTTAACGACATGGGTGAATGCACATTTTCATTACTTTTACATGTATACTAGAAATAGACACGTCGCAAATACTCTTAGTACATCGCGTAGTGAACACAAATTGATATTTAATTCACTTTATAAGCATACTACACCTTCAAATTAAAATAGGTTTCTTGGTTTTTTGTTCATCAAAATATTTTGCTTGGCTGAAATGTCACGAAACATGGCTGAAACGTCACGTGGCTGAAACGCGGCGGGGATAGAAACACATGCAACCTGCGGTGAGGAACAAAACCCTTGTTTCTCCGCGCTGGTGAAATCATTCTAGTCCCGCCCCAGGTCCGCCTCAGTAGCAACTCGACAGTGAAGTCACTTCATCTACTAATTATCATTTATAAGTGACAATTATAATGAGGGAATTACGAAATTACGAATTCTCTATTGCTTTAAACCATTTGAGTCTAATAAGACGTTTTCTCCCTCGCACATTCTCTTACGTTGGCCTTTAGGAGGGCCGGCGTCAAGCATTCTGCTAAGTTCGCAAATATTCATTTGGATGATAGCTTGCCGAGATCATGTCACGGAGAAATCATGATGCATTTTATGAGGTGAAGTGGCCAAACCCCTTCACAGATTTTAGATGTCGAATGTCTAAGCTCAAAAATTATCCCAACGCATCGCAGTATGCAGCAAAACCAACAGCGCCGCGATGACAGTTCATGTTCGTGTCGCACCGAGGTCTCGAGTAACTATTTGTGATTCCCACCAGGACATCCAACATACCGAACTTATTTTGAGACTACTATGTTGGATGAAAATCATAGTTTAGCTTCTTTGTACGTTTGAACGAGCATATTTTATGAGAATGAAATTGGCTGTCCGGGTGACGCCGCGTCGAAGGCTGTGTTGCCGACGTTTCGACCATCTATTCGTGGTCTTCCTCAGGGCTGGTCTGCGGACTGCGGACCAGCCCTGAGGAAGACCACGAAAAGATGGTCGAAACGTCGGCAACACAGCCTTCGACGCGGCGTCACCCGGACAGCCAAGATCATTCACATGACTCCGGCCGCGGAAGCCTACAACTTCACGAGCATATTTTATATTACAGTTGTAATTAGTGGATTAAAATTGATCTTTAACATGCTATGAATGGCTACTATTTTTCTAGAAGTATCCTTTACCATAATCGCATTCCGCGAGGCGCCACTGATCCACACAGACATCCCCGCGCGAGCAGTAGGCACGCGCTTCGAGTAAGGTGTGCCGCAGGGCGCCTGCGGGGCGGGAACACAACGTCGCTTCTCGCAGTGGGGCGCGTCTTTGTGTCTGCTAGAAGCTTGTAAACAGAAGCGGCGGCGGCGGCGGGCTCGCCCGTGCCACGCAAGCATGATACATCTGTAATTGGCCGGTTCCATTACCCGCGGGGCCCGCCGACCGGTGCTCACGGCGTCCCGCGGTGTCCGCTCGCTCCCCGGCTCCGCCGCCCCCGCCCCGCCCCCGCCACGCCCCCGCCGCCGCCGCCGCCAGCGCCGCCGCGGGGTTCGCCCGTGCTAATCCTATTACGGCGACGCGCAGCACAAAGCTGCGGCAGGCGCAGACGCCGCATCGGCTCGGCCGGCGGAGGCGGTGGCGTCGGAGGCGGCGGCGGTGGCGGCGGAGGCGGTGGCGGCGGAGGCGGTGGCGGCGGAGGTGGTGGAGGAGAGGGCGGCGGAGGCGGTGGAGGCGGCGGGGTGGCGGCGGAGGCGGTGGCGGCGGAGGCGGTGGCGGCGGAGGTGGTGGAGGAGAGGGCGGCGGAGGCGGGAGCGGCGGGGGCGGCGGAGGCGGGGCCGGTGGTGGCGGGGACGGCGGAGGCAGGGGTGGCGGAGGCGGGGGCGACGGAGGCAGAGGCGGTGGCGGCGGCGGCAGAGGCGGTGGCGGCGGAGGCGGTGGCGGCGGGGTCGATGGTGGCCGAGGGGAAGTGGTAGGAGAGGGAGGTTGTGGAAACACAGCGGCAGCCGGGATGACGAAGAAGCTGGAGTTGGGGCGAGGTGATGGACAAGGTGAAGGGAAAGTGGTGGGAATGATGAAACGGCAGAAGACGGAGTGAAGAGGAAGAGGTGATATATTAGGAAAGAGTGCAGGTGGAAGGTAGAGAGAAGGCAGCCAGAGTGGAAGAAGATGGGGACTGGGGAGATGGTGAATGTGAAAGAGAGAGAGATTTTCGAGGAGAGAGTGACTGTGGAGGAGAGGGTGACTGTGAAGGAGACAGTGTGTGGAGGAGAGGGTGATTGGAGGAGAAGGTTGTTGTGGAGGAGTGGGTGATTGTGGTGGAGAAGGTGTGTGGAGGAGAGGGTGACTGGAGGAAATGGTAGTTGTGGAGAGGAAGACTGGAGGAGAGGGTGATTGTTGAGGAGATGGTGATTGTGGAGGAGAGGGTGATTCGAGGAGAGGGTGGTTGTGGAGGAGAGGGTGACTGGAAGAGAGTGTGCAGGTGAAATGAAAAATAATTTGTAGTGTTGATGCTAAAGAAAATGTTTGAATGAAAAAAGAAATATTCCTAAGAAAATGTCTTAATTAAATGAAAGTACATAAATATATTTAGTAAACAAATAATAATGTAATCTTGGCGGAAAACCAACAACAAACCCGCTTTAAATTAATACTTCTTGTGAAGGCACATACGTAGTTAATTATCCCATTTCATCCGTTTAATAGCAAGAATACAAGTTTTCTGAATCACTGCATTTTATTCTTTATTTCATTTTATCATAATTAAATCTTCCAATAACATCCGTGGATTAATTTCTCTGTGTCATAACCGAGTGCACAGCAAAATTGCGCGTAATTTCACTTTGTCATTAATCACGTTACAGTTATCAAGGCCGCAATCAGTTGAAATTATTTATATGAAATTATGTTTCATTACTGCTATTATTTGATTACATATCCGGTCTCTTTGTATTGAAAATTACACATGTGTACAACAGGTGACAAGCAAATGTTTTCACAATGAGGATGTGGGCATTTGAAACAGTTCATTAATAAAGTGATAAGTTGTCTCTTTTACAAATTAAATGCCATGATTCACAACAATATGATACGGAAAGTGAATGGTATTCTTGGAAAGCCTATGAAAAATAGTTGTAGAAATGAAAATCGTGAACTAATACTATATATATACAACTTATGACAAATTGATAACAATTAAATTGTCACTTTAGTGAAGAAACTTGATAAATAATTATCTAACCTAATGGGTTAGGATATTATGGTATTTGTAGCCTGAAAAATTGTCAAATATTACACTAAAAGTCAACCGAGAAGAATTTAAAAACTCAAATAACGCCCGGATAAAAACAAGTCTCATGTCCACATTACATAAAATAGTATGTAGTTTTCAGAAATAATGGTGCTTGTCTAATTTTTTAACAATAAATTACCAATTTTATTTCAGAATCCCTGGTAGCATGTGGTGGATTACTTCTATACATTTTTTCTATCACTAAGTATACCCCCGTATTTTTCTTTACATTTCATTTATATTTTCTAAAGAATATAATAAAATAACAGTTGCAGAAAGCTATGATCACAGTCACATTTAAATATGGTCACAGTTTTGACATGTAAATATTTCGACAAATCTCTGTTACAGAATAAATCACATAAATCGTTTGGGAAGCCTAGAGCGTATAATCAAGAAAGTACAAACAACTGTTTTCATTTTCCCCAGCCAGGATTCCGGACTACGAATTAATGTTCTAAAAAACATCACATTAATTGAAAAAGAAATCGGGAATTAACTTTATATTGTTTCTTCTAGGAAACGCAAAGAACAGTTTCTCAACCACAAGTACGGTGAAGTTAATCGATTTTATTTTCCCTTCCCAATTGTGGAAGTAAAGGCCTGACTTGACTTTATCGATCAGACTAGCAGATGAAGGAAACGAATGGATTCTTGACGAAGCAGCCCTCCTCGTTGTATATTGATTCGCCTGTCAAGATGGCTGTTCAAGCAAAGTCCATTATCGTAATTGAATGATGAAATATGAAGTTTAAAATTTTACGAACCATTCCGGAGAACCATAACTTTTTTGACATCATATTATATTCATAAGATTAAAATGTCGAAGTGTGTATACACTATTGCCTTAAAACGTTTCTTTGACAGATTAACACAAGATACATTGTTTTTATTTTATGCATTACAAAAGTTACAGCAGAAACATTCATTAAAGATCTTCCATATTGACAGAATAGTGACGCAGGGGCTTAGGGTTGGTGCGTCCAAGTTTGCGTTAGGCTAAAAGATGAGGGTTCGAATTTCTCTTAAGACAAGGATGATTTTGTCAGTGTTCGCGGCATCGTGGCCTTCACACAGCCTTATATATCGCATCTTCGACAACATTCTTACACAACCCTTTCACATAACCAAATGATAAGAGCTGAAATAGCCCTCGGGAATACCTCGGAATAAACTGAAGTAGAGGGCCTAAATGGACCTTCCCTACGCCAGTGGGTACGAAGATATCATCACTCAACGAGAAGCGTGTAAAAGGCAATGAGTTAGGTATTTCTGATACCACTGATATGCGAGTTGGTTAAGATTGAGATCGAAAGGAAAAAACTACCTAATTGAGGGTACTACCTACATTGTCAGTAATTACATTGAATTTAATGTAGATTTAATGTACGACTGTCAGTAATTACATTAAACTTACTACCTACACTCAGTAATTACATTAAATTTGATGTAGATTTAATGTACGACTGTACATGAATTTTAATGTACCTTGTAAACATTTCTTACAATTAAATGCCAATTACGGTACCATCGATGCTTGAGAGGGAATATCTGAAATGGCCAGAGAGTATTCCCTAAACGAAGGGATTGCTATCAAAATCAGATAATACAATTCGCAAAGATGTTATAGGACAAACAACAATTCTCGTGTTCTCACGCTATACTTGAAGGAACGATGTGCCGCTAGCAGATTCGGTGGCGCAGTTAGATTGGAATTGGAACGTCTCGGAGTCGGTGTAAGATGTGTCGGTGTCGGTATCGGTATCGGTGACGGTGTCAGTATCGGTGACGGTGTCGGTATCGGTGACGGTGTCGGTATCGGTGACGGTGTCGGTATCGGTGACGGTGTCGGTGCCGGTGTCGGTATCGGTGACGGTGTCGGTATCGGTGACGGTTTCGGTATCGGTGACGGTGTCGGTATCGGTGACGGTGCGGGTTCGGTAACTATATCGGTGACGGTATCGGTATCAGTGACGGTATCGGTATCGGTGATGGTATCGTATCGGTGACGGTGTATCGAAGGTAACGAGGCGGTGTCGATATCGGTGCCCGTTTCGATATCGGCGACCGTATCGATATCGGTGACGTCGGACCCTGTGTAGAAGCCTGAGCGTAGATCGGTGTCGGCGTCAAAGCCTGCGTAAGTAGCCGCTATGTTGGCGTGGGGGTGTTTCAGTGCAGGAGCGAGCGTCCTGTAGCGCCACTGCGCCGTGTCATAAGTCGCGGGGAGGTGGCGCAGACGCAAAAAGGAGCCGTGCTGGGGTGAGGGGGTCGAGGGGGGGCGCGTTTTGGCGCTGTGCGCCGAGGGGAGCGAGCCGGCGCACGAGCGGATCGCGGTGAGTCAACACTTCCGAGGGGGAGCAGAGAGCGCGGTTGAACTCACGTCGCCCTGAGACCCGCCCTGCACGTGACTCTCAAAGGAAGAGATGCTGCGTCGAAAATCCCCCGCTTCAATCTTTTGCTTCAAGTGCCATCGTCGTCAAATTAAGGCTGCCGGACTTTTGGTTTCGTAGACGGGAATGAATCGATGATAAAATGAGTGTATTGGGTATACAACATTCTTGATTTCTTTCTAGATTAATACAAAGATTAAATACAGTAAACCCTTATTAACACGAATTCCAAGGGACCGAAATAATTGGTGTTCGTGTTATAAAAATTCGTGTTATCTGATGATTATAAATGTCCGTATTACTGATATCCCTTGCAGGGACACAAGTTTTGTTCGTGTTACGGCGATATTCGTGTAGAGCGAGTTTGTGCTAACGAGGGTTTACTGTATTTACATGGCTCAAGTTGGCTAAAACGATTGATCGTTATGCCATTTCAAATCATACACTCGTAGAAAACCGTCGTGGAAAACAGACCGCATCATTTAGGGATGTAAACATCTTCTGGAAGAAAAAAAATATCTAAAGATGAACACATTATTCTAAGTTGACTTCTATTAACAATATTTTTAAGAATTCTTATATGTTGTTATTGGCTTTCTGGATAAGAGTAAGGAAATTAAATATTCTTGAAATAGAATTGATTCAAGACGGGACATTTTATTTCTTTTATTATAATGATACAAACAGCAACGTTAGTTTCTCATCAATCATCCCCAGTTTCGAATGACTGAACTTTCGATGAATAAGACAAAAAATGGACTAGCATCGAAATTCTCACTATAATGAAAACTCTAACAATTCACTATGATGAAAACCTTGAGGTAATTGTGTGTCCATTATTACGAAAATCCACCAAACACTAGATATTTCAAAAGGTTTTTGTTACTAGGATCTTATCTTTTCACATTCTGTCAGAGATTTTGAGTTTAAATTGGTAAAAAAATGTTACATGTCAGAAGTATTAAAAGAGAGAAAAAGTTATGTCTAGAGCAGACATTTATAATATATAAATTAGTTCTGAAAGAGTTGATACTAGAAAGTATTTGTCTCTTGTGCAAATTGCGTTTTGAGATTGTGCACTATCTCTGTATTTTGATACTTAATGTTTTCACTAAACATTTTCCCTCCGAAGCATCCTCACAACCCCTACCTCATACACCCTTCTCCCCGTCTCCAATGGCTCCTCTAGCTCCCGCTCCCCTCCTGCGAGGTTCTGCCCGCGTAAGTACATGCATAAAGTTCACAGGCGACGACCCCTAACACGCCCACTCAAACACAAAACTCGGAACCCAATAAGCGACCGCAAAAGCGCTGACAGCAGGGAAGATCGCTCCTAACTGCAAACAGTTGACTCTCTTTCGTGCGTGCGGGCGTGCGTGCGATGCACTGCGTGTAAATCGCGGCGAAACGAGCGTGACGGAGCGGAAAATTCGCACGTGCGTTGAAAGCATGCTTGCCCCGACCCCTCCGATGTGCTTATCGGGCCGGTGCACTAGGCTGAACCGATGCGACGGTTCGTGCTGGCTGCATGGAGTCTCAGATAGGGCGAGGTGGGTGAGGCATGTAAAGCTGTGAAATTCGTGTCGTGTTCTTGATTTTTTGTTGCATTTTATTTTTTTTATCATAATTGGCAATAAAGTGTGTTTCACTACTTGTCAGTTACGCAGGAATGACAAATATATTTCAGTTTATTTATTTATTTACTTACTTAACGTCAAAAACAGTTAAAATTGTCTGTGTCTCTGCTATGGAGAGAAACGTTTTCTTTGTAGTACGTTTTCTTAAGTTATGAAATTTCAAACTCTAACTCACAAAGAACTTTAATTATAAATACAGGTGGAAAGGACGCTTATGGCAAGAATTGATAAGTAAGTTTTAGCTCCCGTATAATTAAAAACCATCGGCATAGGCAAATGAGCCACAATTATCGCCAATCGTGCCCTCCGTGAGGGTATAGACTTACTGCTGCAAGAACATTAACGATTATTTAAATAACCATATTTCCCCTGAACTCTAGTAAACGTGCACAGACAGTGAAGCCACATTTACATCCAGAAGCAAAACAAGGCGCTATCTCAGTATTTGCTCAAAGGATCAGGGAAATAAGAAGGAAAGATCTGATCGAAATGGGAGGTCATTGAGCCAGAAGCTGAGGGAAAATACTATAGAAATAGTTACGCCGCAGAAAAGGGTATAGACACAGTATAAGAGAGTATAGAAACAAAAGTGAAGAAAAATATAGAAAAAGTCATGCAGGCCAAAAGATTTTACTTGGCAGTTAAACTTGTGTATCAATATTAATCGTTTAATTTCATCTGACAATGTGTTGTAAAATGCATATGTACTGTACACGATCTTTTCTACAGTGAGTGGTAGATACTGACACATGATAAATATGACTACTATGTGGAGTGTTATAACGATATTTTGAAGAAATTAACTCTTTGGTTAATACTGTTATATTCAGAAATATTGCTAGATGTAAAATCCAACTCACGTGAGATAGTTTTTATTATAACTCTTATACAGTTCACATTCTAGATAATCGGGACGAAGTTTTATCCACTCAAACCGTACATCACCTTCCTGCCAAGACGACCGCGCGTCCGTCCCCCTGCGAAACGTCTCGGAAGCGCATGCGATCGCGCGACGCGGCGGGCGGGAGGGGGGAGCGCGCAGGTTGTCGCAGATCAAATCAAATTTTCGCTCCCCGCCTCCGCCCCCTTCTAGTTCCGTCCACCCCTCACCGGGCCCGGGGCGATGGAGGGGTGGAGGGGCGGACCCGGGCGGCGGCGAGGCGCCGAGGGAGCTGCGGGGTAATTGGCGAGGTGCGTGCGCGCGCACTCGCCCGAGGGGTGGGGGAGGGTGGTTGACGAGGGGGGGAGGAGAGGGGAGGGGAGGGAGTGCTCTCCGCTAAGTGCGTCCCTAAATAATGCACGCTCCCCGCGCGTAGACGGGCGGGACGCAGTGTCCGGGACAGGTCCTTCCACCGTCCTATCCTTCCCTTGCGAGATGGGATTCCACGAGGTGTTGTAAATGATCTTGGCTGTCCAGATGACGCCGCGTAGAAGGCTGTGTTGCCGACGTTTCGACCATCTTGTCGTGGTCTTCCTCAGGTCTGTTGTGCTGTTGCGGCACAACATCCCTGAGGAAGACCACGACAAGATGGTCGAAACGTCAGCAACACAGCCTTCGACATGGCGTCATCTGGACAGCCAAGATCATTTACATGGCTCTGGCCGCGGAAGCCTACGACTTCACTCCACGAGGTGTTGCTTGTTTTGTGTTCCGCGAAGCAGAGATGGGCCATGGTGAAGGATTCGAAAGCTTTCAATACTTGCAGCATTGCATTGTACATATAGGTATCTGTCATTTCACGTTTTGACAGAAAATACAATACCTTTGGTTTCTAGAATCGAGCTGAAATGCACTTTGAATTACCCTTGCCATTTTTGTTATCCATTCTCAAAAACCTGTAATGTAGAAGGATCTACCCCTTTAAAATGACCTCGAACCTCCCAAAAATCCAATAATCTTCATTCATATACATAGCCTCATTTACTTCTAAGCATTATTAGTGGAAGTGTTAGCGAATGAATTGGCGATTCCCCAACTCAAACTTCGTAAACCGGGAGTTCATGGTGTCACGTTCAGGCGTTTGAGTGCTTTCGACTTCAACCAAGTGGCTGGGTCCGACGATGCCCCTCCTTGAATGAGACATCTCGAGATCGGCTGTTCTGATTGGGCGTTACCGTCATTTCTTTCCATGAGATCCAGCAGGGGCTAGCTTTAACCAACGGACCACTGACAAGACGCTATTCACCCTTCCCCTTTTCTGACCTTATTTCTACTTTTCGGCTGGGAAATGAACACCCATGCTTCAATATCTTGCAAGGTTCTGTCAGCAAGAGTTCGCGAATGTTAGGCCATTACTCAAATTGAGCTGAATAATCGAAGAAAACGATCGTCAGATCAGTTCGTGTTGTGTTTTCTCACGTTGAGGCGACTTGTGTAGAAGTTATACCACTAAACGTCTACTTCTGGATTCAAGAGTTCAAAACCCTCAAGTGACCCAGGTGGGATATGTGTTGAGTTTCCAAAACAACTAGGTTCTCCTGATTCCACAGCCTGACATTACAACATTGCTTCATCATCAAACCATTCAGTTCAGATCGAAAAGGCTAGGATATTGAGGATCACAATGAAGACGTCACTGACCCTTAACGGCGACCGTGCGCACCGGCAAAGGTGGCTCAGGGCATCAACTGATATCCCTGCAGTGCCTCAAACCGGGAAGTCCTACAGGTTCGGACTCGACGGTGGCCAAATTTTCGACACGAACTTGATGGTTAGGTCGAATTTACCCGCTGTCTGACGGAGAATTCTAGCTAATGGCTGCTCTGATCGGTATTTTTCCGTGGTTTCTTCGATCTACACCAGGCAAATGCCAGAGTAGTGTCTTAACAAACGGGCCATGGGCCGATCTTTCCTTCCTCTTCCCTCAATCGTTTATTACACACATTCACACTTACAAACACACTATCACACTCAGTCGGAAGTGTAGAGGTTGCTCCGACAGGGGCGGTGCCACGCTGGAGGGAAATCACTGCTACGAGAAAACCCTGCAAGTCAATGTAGGTCGGCGCCGGATCTCGTCACCCAGCGAGGGAAAATCGCCACCACATCCCGCGATAAAAACATGCACTACACTTACGGAACTAACGCCCTTAGCATTCAATCGCCCGTGGGCGTGGGTTTTGGGCCCTTGTGCGGCGGCGCAGGGCGCACAGGGCGTCCCTAGGGCCGCGCATTCGGTCGCCCCGCGGTCGCCGCCGGGCGCCGGGGGAGGCCTCGCCCGCGGCGGCGACGCGCTGTTCGACCGCCCTTGTTTGCTAGCACCTAGGGGGCGGTCGCCGCTCCGTTCCGCCCCTCTCCACCACCGCGCTTCGCCCCGCCCCGCTCCGTCCAGCCTGACCGCGTCGTACGGCTCTTCTTAACCAGCCTTCGATCCGTTCGGCCCCGCTCCGCTCCGTTCGGCTCTGCTCCGCTCTGTTCAGTCCCGCTCCGCTCCGTTCGGCCTTGATCGCGCTCCGTCCGACCCCGCTGCGTTCTGTTTGGCCCTGCCCGCTCCGTTCCGTTCGGCCCCGCTCCGTTCCGTTCGGCTTCGCTTCCGGTCCGTTCGGCCCCGCTCCGTTCCGTTCGGTTCCGCTCCGTTCGGCCCCGCTCCGTTTCGTTCGGCCCGGCTCCGTATCGTTTGGCCCCGCTACGTTCCGTTTGGTTCCGCTCCGTTCGGACCCGCTCCATTCCGTTCGGCTTCACTCCGTTCCGTTCGGCTCCGCTCCATTTGGCCCTGATCCGTTCCGTTCGGCCCAGTGCCGCTCCGTTCGGCCCCGCTCCGTTTCGTTCGGCCCGACTCCGTCTCGTTCGGTCTCGCTCCGTTCCGTTCGGTTCCGCTCCGTTCGGACCCGCTTCATTCCGTTCGGCTTCGCTTCGTTCCGTTCGGCTCCGCTCCATTCGGCCCTGCTCCGTTCCGTTCGGCCCATCGCCGCCCCGTTTCGTTCGGCCCGGCTCCATCTCGTTCGGCCCCGCTCCGTTCCGTTCGGTTCCGCTCCGTTCGGACCCGCTCCGTTCCGTTCGGCTTTGCTTCGTTCCGTTCGGCTCCGCTCCATTCGGCCCAGCGCCGCTCCGTTCGTCCCTGCTCCGTTCCGTTCAGCCCAGCCCTTCAGTTCGGCCGCATATTTCCGCCTACCTTCACTTCGCCAACTCTGCCACGTCGAGCCACCTCAGCCGACGCCTTCCCGCCTAAGCCCGTCTCGTCTAGTGTTGTTGCCCCGTTCCTTCTCTCCTCGCATAATATTAACACATATCTGACTTTGCTTACTGTCCATCTCTATGAGATCCTACCTTTTTTTGCATCCCGCCATTTCTATACAATTTAATTCGCCCCACTAAAGCCTCCATTTTCCCGGGCTCACATACCCCAATCCTTGTCATTCTTTGTCAGTGCCTATTCTATTTTTTACCCAGGTACTGAATTACTTAGTTTCTTAGTTTGTGTTTACCTTCTCTATGTGTACTCTTTCTACATCGCTTTCCACTGTTAAAGAACTTAGCAATGGCACGTGTTTTCTTTGCGTTGCCTTTCTTTCCAGATTTCGAAGAAGCCTCCTTCTTCACGATCTCCCACCTTTTTCCCCCTTCCCGATTGTGCGCATATTCTTTGCATTCACAACATATTTTCCACCTCTCGAGGAAGTTTCTTCAACTAACCCCCCGTATGTTCTCTCTTCCTGACTGTTTTCTCCTTTCATTTTGTTGGCCTCTTCTTCAATATTCTCCCAGTCTTTCACTCTGCCCTCTTCTGCCTGGCGTGATCATCATCAGCAACGTTCCGTCCCCTCGCATTCTCGTGTGTTTGCCGTCGCCGCTTCTCCGGGTTGATAAGATCTCACACGCACGCGGTTGCAAATTGCGTCATACATCGGGGAGTTCGAGGCGGCGTTGCACACACACATACACGTGTGGCGGTGCACTTCTCATCAACATTCACCTTTGAGAAGATGTTACGACATGGTTGGGTTACGACATGGGTTGGCGAATGGGACGATCTTTGAGATAAAGAAAATTTATCGGTGACGACGGCAGCTGTTAGGAAATATATGCAAAGTTCTAGTGAAGGCAGTGAGGTGTAGCAGCTGTGCTAGATCAGTATTTTGTAATTTTTTCTGACTTTTGCCAACCTTTAGGAAGACTATTGTTGTGATGATTGACGCTTTTTAGAACACATTATTTTCATTACCAATTACAATAAGATCATTATTACATTAACAATTCAAATCTTTCGTTGACATCATGTCCAGTTTAGAGGGTCATAAAGATGATTCCGCGAAGAATGATTTCAATCCATTATATTTAATTTTTTTAAAATTTGAATTAAAAAAATGAAAATATTAATTCTAAATCAAAGTTTAAAATCAAGTAGGTCTCTAGATAGATATGTTATTTTACATTAATTAAAAAATACACAACTCACAAATACCTACCATTCATAGAGACAAAACAAGGGAAAAGGTCTCAATGAGGAAAATGTTAATGATGAGAAGAACTCCTTCGCCACACGCAAATCTATAACAATGCACTGTGATATAAGGTAATCGAAAAAAGGCGATGTTCACCAGTAGCGGTGAGAATAATTTTAACGTCATATATGCTCGTCGGAGATTGGAAGGTAGTGGTTTTGAGCCGGAAAGTTGCAATCACAAATTGCAATGAAGGTTCAGATGCAAGTTGCAGAAGCAAGTTGAAGTTGCAGTTGCATATTTCAGTTGCAATTTCTAATCAAAGATTTCCGTGGTTTCGTTAATCCGTATACACCTGTATACCGGATCAGCACCCTATACCGACTGCGGGCGATATTACGAGTACTTTTCAAAACCCTTACCATCCCAATGCGCCATGACTATAGAAGTTGACTACTCCACTAATTACAATCAGTCGATGAATGAAATCGAAATTTGAAAAGGAATGCGAGACACCTGCATCGTCGAGGGCGTATCTGAAGACGTGTGGCGTGCGTGGGAGTGCACTCTGAACGCCCGTCTGTGTGGAGGAACTACCAGGTGCAGGCGCGCAAGGCGGGAGGTGGGCGTGGCTCGCCAGAACAAAAACTGCGCGCCCACGCTGCCCGGAAGCCTCGCCCGCGAGTTAAATACGTCCAAATATTCCGCTCACGCCGCGGCCGCTCCGCCCCAGTCTCGCCCACGCACGCCAGCTCAGCTTCCGCTTTCCCCTGCCTCCGCCCCGCCTCCTCCCGCCTCCGCCGACACTTCCGTCCGTCCCTCCGTCCGTGCGTCTGTCCGCATGCTCGTCCTCCCGCCGCCTTCTCCAATGTCCTCCCCGCCTCCTATAACCTCCTTCTGCCTCCTCCAGTCTCATTTTCGTCTCATACAGCTTTCCCCGCCACCGCCCCACCTCCCCCAGTTTCCTCCCGCCATCGTCTCTCCTCCTTCAGTCTCCCCCACACTTCCTCTAGCCTTCTCCCACCACATCTCCGCCTTGTCCTATCTGCTTCACGCTTCCTCCAACCTCCTCCCACCTTCTCCAGTCTTCTATCCGTCTTTTCCCGCCACAGTCCCATCTTCCCCACCTTCCTCCCGCCACCGGACTGCCTTATCCAATGTCCTCCCCGCCTCCTCTAACCTCCTCCTGCCTTCTCCAGTCTCCTTTTCGCCTCATCCAGCTATCCCCGCCAGCGCCCCACCTCCCCCAGCTTCCTCCCGCCATCATCTCTCCTCGTTCAGTCTCCCCCACACCTCCCCTAGCCTTCTCCCACCACATCTCCGCCTATCTGCTTCGCGCTTCCTCCAACCTCTTACCACCTTATCCAGTCTTCTATCCGCCTTTTACAACCTCCTCCCGTCACAGTTCTATCTCCTCCGACGTCCTTCCGCCCCCGGACCGCCTTTTCCAATGTCCTCCCCGTCTCCTCTAACTTCCTTCTGCCACCGCCCCACCTTCTTCAGACTCTTCCACGCCTCGTCCATCCTTCATTCAGCCACTCCCTCCATCTGCATTCCTTCTCCCCGCCACTTCTTGCATGTACTCGCCTCCACCCTTACTCGTCCCGTTTCTCCCGTCTCCGTCCACAGTCCACCCCGCCTCTGCCCATCGCCTTCACTGCTATTTCCCTCTGCTTGAATCCATGTCCTCCTTCCGCTTATTCCACCCGCCTCCCTCCCAAATTCACCCAGCCACGGTACTGGACACCACAGCCTTCTCCACGCCTCTGCTGCCGACCGCTTCTATTTTCTCCTTTACTTCCTGCCTCTACCACCGGCCTTGCCTGGCCCCGCCACACGTCTGCCGTCGCTGTTGGAAAGTCCATACCCTCCTCAACCTCCACCTCCGAGATCGCGGGCTGGGACCGCACGGGCTGCACGTGGAACGCTGTTCGCTGGACCGCACTTCTCCCTCCCCTCAAGAGAGAGTTAGACGCCATTTACACGCGCAGCAGATTGCAGTTTTCCACTCTCGACTTTATGCTCGGGATTCGAAGGATACGACTAACCATCGATACTAAATCCAAACAGCTGCAGGATGCTCTTAATATCGTTCACCGATTATAAATGAAGGCGACATTGATCGATTTGATCACTTTTTCCTTCTACGAAAATAATTAGAACACAAGGAAAACAACCCATCAGGCTCAGAGTTTTGGGAAACAGAAAGGAAATTAAATAAAAATAAAAGCAATGATGTTTGTCGCCAACGTGTTTCTAGGTTGATCATTCAATTTTAGTAACTTTTGGGGCACATTTAGATCATGATCCAATTTAGAATCTTGCCACATTGCTTGGATGATCAGGTATCAATATGTAATTTTGAGTACCCAACCCGCAATGAATCTAATTCGAGCGGTTCGTGAAGATGTGGTGAGGATGTATACAGGTGTCACGGAATAAATATTACAACCTTCTGGGACATGTAGAGGGGTTAAATAACACACGATTTTTCTCCATGAATAAATAGAGACAATTCATACGGTATAATTACATATGTGACACTGGCTCCTGATTATTATGCAACCCTTCATGCACTAGAGTTGGGCAGATTCAAGAAATATTTTCTTTGCCTCAGAACGTAGCCTGCAAAACACCAGTGCTTAATGAGGTGTCTACCAAACATGGGCAAATGATACCTGAGTATCTTCGTTTTATGAAAACCCAAATAGACATTGGCAAAAAATGATAATCTTAGTCCCTTTAAATATCCTAGAGGTATGTATAATTTATTATGAGAAACCTTTATACCAACAACCGAGCGAATTGGCTCAGGGCGTGGCGCTCTGACTTCATATTCGGGAGGCCCGAGTTCAATCGCCGTGCCCTCCATCTGGGGTTTTTGTAGTTTCCCTCGGTCATATAGGCGAACGATGGCATGGTTCTACTTAAAGGCCACGACTGTGGAACAGGTGTTGCTAGCCGAATTCGCTACCTACGTGAAGTCACATTGATTAAGCGAAATCGAGACAACGCAGGTTTCTGGTTTGGGTGACCGACTAGGAACCCTGGGATCTAACGATGCCGAGACCAATTACCCTTTACGGTATATTTAATGGCTAAATACAAAACCAAAAAAAAATTATACCAACTATTTTCATTCTACATCATACATTAAATTCATTTAATTTTCTGATTAACAGATGATTGTGAAAAATAAATACCATGACATCCCTGGGTACTTCAGCAAGTATGAAGTTTGTGGCGAAGTGTCCGAGGCTCTCTACACCCAACCCAGTCCCCACTACTGTTCGAGCCGAGGCGTCCTCGACGAGGGGAGACTGTAGATGCACGTGCTCACCGGCGACTTAACTTTATTAAAACGGCGAATTTCGCCCTCGGAATGAACAGCGTGTGGTGCGCACTCACACTACCTCGCATGGGGGATGGCGGGGAGTGGCCACGCGCTAACAGGGAAGTGCGAGGTGCTCGAGTGGCCTGCGGTGGGAGGCGGCGAATGCGGACGTTGCGTCCGGGAGGTCGAGAGGGAAGTTGTGAACGTGGGCAAGGGCGAAGGCGTGAAAAGGAAGACGTGAGCGTTTGCGAGGACGTAGGTGTGAACGTGAGTGATGACATTGCTATGTGCGTTGCTATGGACGCGAGCGAGAATGAAGAACTTTAATAGTGATGGTGGACGAGAAGGAAGAAGTGAAAGTGAGCAAGAGCAAAGCGGGCGAAGAGGAAGACGTGATCGTTTAAGAGAACGTAGGTGTGAACGTGGGCTAGCGTTGCTGTGGACGCAAGCGACAATGAACAACATAAGCATGATCACGAACAAAAGGGAAGTAGTGAACGTGGGCGTGAGCGAAGGCGTGAATGCGGGCGAAAATGAAGACATGAACGTTTGGTAGCACGTAAGCGTAATCGCGTACAATGAAATGGGTAGAAGGATGAGCCGGCAAGAGAGCATCGGTGAGGACAAGCTCGTGGGCGTGGATGAGGATGCAAACAAGAGCGAAGTCGTGAACGAGAGAAAAATAGCAGGTGTGAGCGAAAGCTCGGACGAGATGGAATACGTGAACGTGGACGTACAAGCGAACATTTGTGTAGATGCTTGCGGGGGGATTATAATGAATCCCTGAGCGCGGATGATGGCGCGGGCGAGAAGGAAGTCGTGAATGTGGGCGAGGCCGTGTGGAAAGAACTAGGGTGTGGAAGCTAGCGAGAGGAAAGTCGTGAACATAGGCGAGAACATGAACATAACCATGAATGTAAATGTGAATGAGGGTGAAAGGAAAGAAGTGAATCAGAACGTAGGATTGGGCTAGGAATGCCTGGTTAATGAGTCTAAATTAACTGTTTTCGCTCATTTCTTCCCCGTGGATTTGTTATCAATGTTTTCTTCGTGAAGTCTCTAAACCTAAATATTTCTGCAAGATTGGAACAAGTTATCATCGCGTCAAATTCATCTTTCCATCTAATTACTGTTTCTCCCTCTTTTGTCTTAAATGATCATAGATTCCCGGTCGGGAACAGTAGTACCACCTTGTAGTACAATTGACATCTTTTGAGATGAATTGGAATGGGACATTCAGGGGAATGGTCGTCCTTATCGACTTACACTAAGGAATGCAACTTGGAGCAGAATGCGGAAGGAAGAATTGGGCGCAGACCTTGGTCCGTTATTTCAGGCCCTTGGAAACCACAAAAATGCATAGAATAGCATACGACTTCCAGAATATTCGTTTACGCAATACCAGCGTCCTCTTTAGCTACTGAACTACTTTCGAAAACACACATCGGATATGACTCAAACTTAAGAGCAACCTGACTACGAAACTTCAGTTGAGTACGATATAAAACGCTACATTACCAAGAAAATTCAACAAAAGTCAACAAAACAAGAGGCAACATCATGATCGTGAACTCATGCACATTGAAAAACGGTAAGTCACTTACCGTCAGTCAAGAGAAAAGTCTGTAAAATGTTTAATCTACCACTTTACAACATTTATTCTCCCCCAAAACGAAATAAAACAAAAAGCGTCATCAAAATTCTTCGACCAAACAATATGGTCTCTGTTTCGTCACCATCTTCGCATCGGGAGCACCAAGAACAAGGCATTTCACAAGCGACACAGCGAGACGCAGGGAACCCTCACACCAATAACGAAGCAAATCACATCCCCCAACCCCAGTCAGGCAGTGGAACATACGCGTATCTCGACAGGGGAGAGGAAGAAAAGTGGGCATGGTTGGGGGCAAATCTGACGAGCTCTTTTCCGCCGCTTCGAGCTCATATTGGCCGAGGTACTCTCCATCCAATTATACGACACGGGGAGGGGAGCTAAGTTGTTTATACATTCGAGAAGTTTGCCCCTCCCCCAAGGTTTTCTCGGGCACTGCACGGGGCCGTCCCCTCGCCGGGGTGGAGAATGGAGGAGACGGTTGGGGTGGCGATCGGCAGGTGGGAAGTTTGCGCGATGTCGGGCGGACGCACTGAGGGGAAGGCAGGCAGTGATGGATCAGCGGAGGGGAAGTATCGGGGGAGAGAGGGCTATGTGGCTTGTCAGGTGCCCTGGAAAGTGACGGAGGCTATCGATTTGGGGAAGAAGGTTGCATGCATCCGTGTGTGTGTGTGTGAAAGGGACTTTGAGGGAACTGATATGTTCAGAGTTCCTGGGCTTGTGACGGTGGGGCTTACAAGAATGCACAATAATTTCGGAAGCGATGCTTGGGAGTTAAACACCGAAATCCATCGGTACGAAGAATTAGTTAATGAGGATTCCTTCTAAAAGAATGTTATTTAGAAATCCTACGTATGATTGATTGATTGGTGATTCCAGGTCATCTGTTAAGGTCCCGTGTGCCGTAAGTGAAGTGCAGGTTTCCTTCAGGAGGAGGCGGAGATCTTCCGCCGCTAGATGGTGAGATCCGGTGCCGAACTACCGACGACTAGCAGGGTTTCTTCCCAACCAGGTATCTCCCCTCAGCGGGCCACCGCCGCAGTTCTCCTCCAGGCAGCGATTGAACCCAACCTACCTATCTAGTTAGTGCCGAAAATTCTTCACCGCCGGGACTCGAACCCTAGGACCTTCCGGTCAGAGGAACTGCAATGACTTCAATTGATGCCCTGCGTCACCTCTTCCGATTTCTACGAATAAAACTTTGGCACAGGACTTTGGACAACAATATTCATGTTCATCACTAACAATGAAATTATTATTACTATTTTATTATATTATTATTATTATTATTATTATTATTATTGTAAATAATTTCAAGCTGACGATTGGATTATGGCTCAAAGGGTATTGGAACACACTCAGTTCAATATAACGGGGTAATGCTCACTTCATCTAGTTTCTTACATCAAGGGAGAGATGATAGCGCAGGAGAGAGACGTGCCTGACCGTTCGGACAGCGCGGAGCGAGCAGGGGCGGGGGCGGGGGTGGGGGTGGGGGGTGAAGCGACTGAGGGCGAGGGCGGCGCGGGCGCGAGATTGCGTCCTCGGGATTGGATTAGGGCGGATTGGTTGCGGCGGCTCCGAGTTATGGCGCGGATAATGGCTCGGACACGACACGCACGCGCGGCGCCGACCCGCCCCGTTCCAGCAACCGCCGCCCCGAGCACGCGTGACGGCCGGGTCCACCACAAGCTGCCTCCGCCCTCAGCCACGCTTCCCTTCCGTCTCCGCCTCCGGCTCAACAGCGCACCCCACCCCGCGCCTCCATCTCATTCACCGACTCCGTCGAGAGATCTGTATTGGTCTTGGAAATCGCGTCAGCTTTCTAGTCAGTCTTCGAATCACACTCCACGTAAACCTCCTCGTCAGACTTCTTGTCAGCCAGCTCATCAGGCATCTCGTCAGTCATCTAGTCAACAGTCACGTCATTCACCTCGACAGTCTCCGCGTCAGTCTCCTCGTCAGTCTCCTCGTCAGTCTCCTCGTCAATCTTCTCGTCAGTCTCCTCGTCAGTCTCCTCGTCAGTCTCCTCGACAGTCTCCTCGTCAGTCTCCTCGCAAGCCTACTCGTCATTCACCTCGACAGTCTCCTCGTCAGTCTCCTCGTCAGTCTCCTCGTCAGTCTCCTCGTCAGTCTCCTCGTCAGTCTCCTCGTCAGTCTCCTCGTCAATCTTCTCGTCAATCTTCTCGTCAGTCTCCTCGTCAGTCTCCTCGTCAGCCTCCTCGTCAGTCTACTCGTTAGTCTCTTCGTCATTCACCTCGTCAGTCTTCTCTTCAATCTCGTCAGTATCATCAGATTTCTCGCCACTGTCAGCGTCAGACTCCCTTGGCGTTTTCCGTCAGCCGCACGTCAACTTTAGTCTCAGCGATCCTCTACCTCATCATCCCCCATCCATGACCCATCCTTCATGATCTAGAAATGTTCCAGTGGATCCGCGAGACTAATTGGATTGCGGCTGTATTGGATAAACATCTTATCACAAAAGACTGGGGAAAAACATCGCTAAACCATTTCGCTATACTGCTTTTTCTTTAAAAGTTTTAAGCAGTGAACGAAATGATGAAGATGCACGAGTCACTTATAATGCGCGAGTGTAGAGAAAACAGAAAGATACAAATCGAACAGCAATGACTTAAGAAACTATGTTGTATTTTAATGCTTGTGTTCTGGCACTCAGATTATCCCTTGAGTACACACGCCATCTTCGTCTCTGCTTACTCTGGGAACAATCTCGTACCTTCAGAGAGGTTGGAGTCTTCTCTTTCACCTCTACATTTCTGTCCTTCCTCTCCCACGCTCCTTCCCTCCGTTTCTCCATCTGCCTGATCCAGGAGGGTTTCTACTCTCCACTTGCGGGGAGGGTAGTTCGGACAGGTCCTAAAGCTAACGAGATTTAACGCTCCGGTGAATTGGAGTGCGTGGGACTCTCCAGGAAGGCCTGAGCAACTGGACGGGCTTACCACTAAATGAAATACACACTTGACTCTCTATTAACTCCCTAACGTCATATTTGTTTGGAAAGCGAAAGAAAGAATCTTTTCTCACTTTCACTGCTACACAAAATGAGTCGTCATTTTATAATTTTTTTAAAGTCCTTTCACCAAGCGCGGTGCCAGCGGACGTGTTTCCCTACCATTTGCGTCGGTGCCAGCGGACGTGTTTCCCTAATTTATTTAAGCAGTGAACGACAGAATTAAGAAATTAAAAGAACTTTGCTTTGCACATAGATATGTAGGTACAATCGAGAACGTTTGTACTACCTGCCGTTTACAAGAACATAAACGGCAGTCCGTTTCGACACGTCACAAAAAGAAAGTGAACTGATTATAGGAGCCCAAACAAGCAAAAAATATAAAAAATAAATACAAAATAAATAAATAACGGGGGAAAATTAAGATAGTGTGAGAATTTACACATTAGGAACATTCACTCCTTATGAAGAAGAAATATATTAGGCAAATGTTTTTAATAGATGTGTGATACTGCACGTCCCACTCTTAGTATGGGACCCACAAGAACCCCACCTCCCACAGGAGGCGATATATTCCAATATATGGTCCCAAAGGGTCTCTTTTCGTAGAAGACGGCGCGAGGAAGATATCTTGATCAATCAGGCATTAAAGTAAAGACAAACCTCTAGGACGCGGCGATTTCCATCTACACACGGTCGATATGTCGAAAACATTGCAATGCGGGTTGCATACGCGATTGCCTGATTTAAACGCGCTTTTCTCAACAAAAATCGTAATATTTATAAAGTTACAGGGCAATTAATCATCTATAGGTAGAATTATTTCTTTTGACACATTTTTGTGGTTAGTTTGGTGTGAGATACGTATACTACTATTAGGAAATTTTCATTCAATACCTTTTCTTCACGAGAAAAAGAAGAATGAAACGTCACGAAAACAAAAAAACAAAAAAAAAAAAAACAAAAAAAAAAAAAAACAACAACTGAGAAGTTGGAAAAGAAACTTATTCATAGGAGCTTTTGTGACGGATACTGTTATTTTTCAATCTAATTTCTTTTAGTTCTTGTTTATTAGGAATTAAAAAATATATTATAATTTTAAAAAATTGAGACTTGCTAGTTGAACATATTCTTTTTAATTTTCATTTTAGTCTCATTTAAATTTCTCTGTAGTTATAATTAATTAAATTTCTCTTTATGTTCTTTAATTTGTATTTCAAATAACCCATGAATTATTTTGAATGAAACCTAGCGGAAGTTTGATTTGTCACCTAATTAAAAAAATATCAATAGTTATAGAGTAATTACTTGCATCTAGACTCCATCTCACACGTATCTTGATTACAAGAATTTCTTCAATCAAACTTTAGAATCGTGTATTAAAATAAATTTAATTGTTCTTGCAAGACAATTTACGATCGCGTTTCTCTCGCATTTTCTCTTCGCACTATACTCTTAAATTAAAGTTGCAAAAACATATTAATACCCACGTAGAAGAATATTTGAAACGAAAGAACTGTCCACATGGTTATTTTAATCCTAGATGGACTCTGTTATAAGACAATTGAAAAAATAAGGAAGTTAGCTTCTCAATGATTAGTATGAAAATTGGTATGAATTGGTATGGATTGGTATGAAAATTTGTTGACACCTATTCCTCATTCTTGTGCTCAGCATTCTATTTCAACTATTTGGTAAACAGTTTCACTCGAATTTCGAAAGCCTAAATTTCAAATGATCATGAAAATCGAATGACCGGTTAGTTTGAGCGATAACAAATTTCTATGTAAATATAAGTGAATATTTTCTGAGAAATAAGTGAGCAACGGCATTGATGTAACAATTTATCTTTTATAACTTGATATTTTCATTTTAGAAATCATTCGTCATGCAGGTTCTTGTAACTCTATACTACGTAACTGGCATTCTCCTTAATGTTACAATTTCTCTATTACTCAACTTCTCATCAAGGATGTAGATCGCAATCAAATAACACGTCAATTGGAAATTTATCTTATTGAAACTTATCCACATCATCTTCTAAAATCACTCAAGATATTTCGTAATTATTTCGAGAACTCTCATCGTAAACGTAAACACTTCAGCCAGAATTTCACAAACGACACTTGCAACACGATATCTTACGAGGCCATCTACTTCTCGAGAAAAATACGCGTAATTTAATTACATAATTTATCTTTCACGAGTGGTGATTATTTCATTTTTTCCAGCTCAAACTTCAAATAGTGATAAGTTTCAGGAAAGAAAGGTGCCTCGTCATCGATTCATTCTCAGCGTTTCGAATTCAGAGTACAGAAATTTTCCAATAACTGTTTGTGCAGCATTTTAGAATTTTAGGAAATATGCAAATACGTATGATTGCGTTTCCATCCAATTTTAAATATAATACAACAAAATTATTTAAATTATCATCATTCACACTTCTCAGCAACTCTGCCGAGCAATGGTAGATTTTCAAAATTACTAGAGCATCAATGGAACCTGAATTGAACGATGATATGGATTAAAATTCACTTACATCCACATTTGTTGTTACCTTCCTCAGTTCTTAGAACAGTTGCTACTTTTCTGGATTCAGGAACTAAGAGGAGTAATTATTGTTGACTTAGTAAAATCCCAACTCACTGAAAACTGCTCTAAAGATGCAACAAAAGAGCTCTGGTATAAACGGATAGAATTTTCCCTTGTATTATTCTCTTAGCCATACAAAGCAAAACAGTTTTTAATATATAACATTGTTATATTTACATTGAAGGGATACTGAAATATAATAAAGTTACTAATTGCATTAAACAACTTGAAAAAAGTACTTGCAAGTTTGATTTTAGATAACTTATGGAAAACTGAATTACTTACACTATGAGCTGCGTGATAATTAAATTGAGAATTAAATGAAATAGTTACAAAAAGAGAGGGAAAATAGAGGTAAATGAATAAAAACGTCCAATGCCCCGTCGAACGCAACCCGCTGTACTCGACTAAGGCGCAGGCCGCCCTGACTCCTAGGGAGTCATCGTCACATCAAATAACGCCTGTCAGTCGCCATTTTGCGAACTTGAATCTTAAATTCGTTATGTACATAATTAAAATAACTAAGGGAAGTTTCAAACTTACTGTACTTCCATTCTTTATTAAGAATTTAATGCCTGGGTTTTATACTTCAATCCTACAGGATATTTTGCGTAATTACATTTGCCTTCTCAAAACAGAGTATGTGTCTTTGTAACCTAAATGACTGTTACTTTTTACTATCACATCAATGGTTCCAAAAAAGGAAATGCACAATGGATGCTGTGAATATTTTAGTTCTCCACATTGAGTGGATTCAGCGAATTATAGCTAATACATTTTAGCTTTCAGGAGGCAACATCAAAAGGGTCCGCTTTAAATGTCCATAAAGTAGATTTGTTTCGTGATCTTGTTATGGAAAGAAAAGCTTACCCACTGACTTCCGTGTCCAATGTCGCCCGTGTGATATCTGATAATGTATGATCTTTCGAGTCACTTTAATTTACCTTCATGAATTTGGATATTCATTTGTTCTCAATTTCCCGTATAGCATCTCTACCTGTATCTTATATGCTATCAGCCTACTGTTATCTGCACCTCCAGTTTCAATGGTATTTCCCGTATAGCATCTCCATCTCTATCTTATATGCTAGCAGCTTACTGCACCTCAAGTTCCTATGGAATACAGGCAAGTTTGATTTGGAGACCATCTAAGACAAACTTGATAGGCCCCCACAATACTAAAAGTCATACGTTCTGAGCTTTGAACAAATCCTGAAGAAACTTCTTTGCCTTATTTGGATTATAGCAGAAAATGACCTAAAATATCGATAGTTACTGGCGTGAACGTATTACGTACATGCACTCTTCAAGATAATAAAATAAAAACCTCTCGTCTCGTTAAATATACGCTCTTAGACGCAGATCGCGCTTTTGTCCTTGTTGAAGGATCCGCCTAAACGCTACAATTTACTTCTTGGAAGATTCAGCACCACTAAGGGGAAGAAGCCCAACGCAGACAAGGAAATTGAAACGCGTGGCGGGAGCCGAAGTCGAGTCAACATTCCCGCTTCCCCGCAACTTCCCCACGGCGGCCCACTGCAATCCTAAGCCGCCGTCACGCACATTGACATAAGCAGCTTCCCGGCGCTGGCAGAGCGCTCTGTCGGAGACTGAAATTACTTTTGTGGCGGAGCGGGGCCGGAAGGGCGTAGAAGGATGGCGGGGAGGTGCGGGGATGGAGGAGTGGTGTGGGAGCGGGGACGGATAGGGACCGACGAGCTGAAAAAAAGCGGTGACGAAGGGAAGTGAGGAGCAGGAACCACAAGACGGATCGAGGGTGAGGTAATGGTAAGAAGGCGGCGGGTGGATGGGCGGGGAGAAACAGGGATGCTGGGATGGAGTGGAACGTGGGGTAGGGACGAAGGGACGGGAGGGAAAGAGGCGGGACGGAGACGAGGAGAGGGACGTGTACGGATGGAGTATTGAGGACGAGGGACGGGTCGGGGACGAAGTGGCGGGACGAGGCGAAGAGGCAGGATGATTTTGAAAGGATGTGTCGACGACCAAGGGTCCGGACGAGGACAGGTTTGATTGTTTGTTTGTTAGTGATACTGGGCGCGTCAATGCACATTTGAATTCTTGCGTCGTGTGCGTGTTTTTCATCGGGAGGTGGCTGTGTTCTTCCCCATTTGATGGCGAGATTCGGCGTCGACCTACCGTCGACTAGTGGGGTTTTCCCTAAACAGGTATCTCGCACCAGCCGTAACCTGCCACAGCCGGGACAAGCTCTAAGCCCCTAACCGATCTCCCGGCATGTGTGGTAGTGTAGTGTGTATTAGTGTAAGTGTGTGTGTAAATTGTGATGATAGGACAAGGAAGAGGAAGGAAAGAGCTCGCGCGGTCCGTGGCTCATTAGTTAGGGTACTGCTCCGGCATTCGCCTGGTGTTGATCGGAAAAACCACGGAAATCAACCAATCAGAGCACTCACCCGCTAGAATTCTCTTCCAAACAGCGACTGGATTTGACCTAGCTGTAATGTTAGTATCGAAAATCCTGCCTCCATTGAAACTCGATCCTAGGACCTCCCAATCAGAGACACTGCAGTGACATCAGCTGATGCCTTGAGACACCTCTCCCGGTAAGACGAACGGGTGAAACGAGGAATAAGAGGAACGCTGGAGGCGAAGTGGATGGCAGCAACGAAAAGGGCACGGCGATGAGCGGCGTGACAAGGGCGGAGGAGCGGGGAGAGTGCACTTCTTTTACTTTTACTTTTCGAGTGCTTTAGTCTGGGATGAAAGATGTTCGTAGTCTTGAAAATTAGAACATGCGAAAATAAGGATACAATTTATGGTTATTTAGTATAAGAGAAACTTATCATAGGTTTTTAAATAATGCCACATGTGAATATTTTTGGAAGCAAATACTTAAAAATGAAACAAAAATATTTAATGTCTACACAAAATCGCAACCTGGGTTCAAATTGAATTTTCCTTTGGTTGTGTGTTGAAAACGGAGGGTGCATGTGACGTGTGGTTTACCCTCGCGAAAACATTTCCTGCGCCAAGCGAATTCTGTCTTGAACGTTACTTGGCATGACATCTCCGTTAATGAGGTGCTAAGTGCACACGGAAGTGGCTGTTTGTGTCTCACGCAAAACCTCACTGTGAATTCAGGCTTGTTTTTGATAGGAAATTAAATTCATGCTTCAGACACACATTGAAAATTCTGGAGGTCAGGGAATCTTCTTTACGTAAAATACTTTACTTTAGAAATTAATTGATGTTTGATTAAAAGATACTAATAATAGAGAAGTAGAAGTAACTAGAAATATAATTTTGGGATTGGTGAAAGAAAAAAGTATTTCATGAATGAATCTATGAAGGAATACCTCAGAAACAGACTTCGAAGAGGTTGAGGAAATGTCAAAATGTAATGCAGTAATAAATAAAGTTATTTTGGACTTCGAAATATTATACGAACTTTCTAATATTGAACGTGTTGAACCGACATTTTATTCGTAACCCGAAATTAAATACATTTGGTTTAAATTGAACACTCACGAATTGATTTTTCATTTCCTTTGAAAATTCGAATTCAGAATAAAAGTTGGTACGTGCTAGAATGAATAATTTTCACATTAATACGATATATACCACTCATACAGTGATATATTCTTCTTTGATGGTATCTGGAGATGAATCCAAAGCCGATTTCTCAGTGAAAAGATTCATGCCAATACCAATTGAGAAAAGACACTTCAAGATAGATAACCCTCCAAATATGTGCAGGATACCTCTACAGAAAATATGCCTCCAGAAGCACGTTTTCTGTCACTTCTTACGCCTCTGACATCTCACCACGTACAAAATTACCTGTTCTTTCACATACCTATCATTCGATTTTAATGGAAATATGTCAACAGTCGCGGCTTGTGCTTCTAATACATCGGGAGGAGTTTCCATTATTTCCAAATTATCTTACATATTAAGATCCATTACATAGCGATAGAACCTGACATTTTCATTACAATTGAAGAAAAAACAAGAATAACGATCCAAAGTACGTGGCCATGTTAAGAGAACAAAACATGATAGAGTGATAACCACACTACATTATATGTCTGTAATATCATTTAATTACAGGAAAACATGCGTAAAAAAGTTTCGAATATAATATTGTATATCACACGGCAAAAGACCCTTTTCAAAACTCGACAGGATTCCTCGCCTCGGCCTACGGGTCTAGGCGGGTGAACTCTCTAGTCTCGCTATAAAAATGTTGACTTATATATATATATATATATATATATATATATATATATATATATATATATATATATATATATAGTGGAGTGTATATAGTTATATATAGTGGAGTAGGAGTGGAGTAGATCGGTCTGCAGCAGCCGTAATTCTCGTTTTCGACGGCCCTCCTTCCTGCGAGGCGAAGCGACCCGCCCCCGCCACGCCGGCGAAAGGGTGAGCGAGAAATGCCTGCGGGCGCGCACCAACTTGGCCCTCGCAAAGGCGCGTCGCGGCTCGTTACTCCTCGCGCGCGCGTGCGGGCGGGCGGGCGGTGATTAATGCGGCGTCGCACGTCACCCGCTGCTCGCGACTCGGCCCGGCTGCGGCGCCGCCCCGTCGCCTCCCCCTCCCTCCGCGCGCACATTGGACCCCGTGACGCCGCCCGTCTTCAGGCCGCTCCATAATAGCCCGCGAACGGGAACGCGAACGGGAACGCGAACGGGAACGCGAACGGGAACCCGAACGCGAACGGGAACAGGAACGCGAACGCGAAACGCGAACGGGAACGCAAATGGGAACGCAAACGGGAACGTGAACGGGAACGCGAACGGGAACGCGAACGTAAAGAAAGTTGAAAGATGGACATCTCAGGCAGGCGTTCACAGCACGACGGGAACGCGAAGCTTGACGGGAACCGGAAGGATGGTCAACATTTATCTCAGCCCGGGAACGCCAAGCCTCTCGACCAATGAAAGTGCAGCAAATGGCGGCGAAGCTTTCGAGTTGATCGAGCGCGCAAACTGCACGCGACAGGTGACACTGGTCTGAAGCGGAATTGAGTGTAGGACGATATTGAAGTTTGAGCGTGGATTTGCGGGGTTAGGGCTTGAGGTGGGTTTTGTTAGTTATTGTTGAGTTGTTTTAGTTATTTTTAGTATTTAGAGTATAATTGTTTTTCTATTCACATTAATACTTAGAATTAAAATATCCCACAATTTAAAAAAAAAAGTTTCGTTAAAGTACATAGGAGCTGTTTGTTTATTGACAAAATTTTAGTTTCTCATAGTTGTATTTTCTGTAAGTTTATAGTAGGTTTGGCATTCTTAGTATTTATAGTTCTATTTTTCTAATTAATATTCATTCGTTAAAGTACTTTTTATTCATAGCAGCTCACGCAAATACATTAGTAGATGGCAATGCAAAGAGTAACACAGTAGCATAGCTGAAAGTGCTTTGGTTTCGGCAACTGTTTCTTGAAGTTCTCTTTTTTGCCGCTACAGATTCATAGCGCTGTTGCCTCTTCCCGCTGGCTTTTATTGTGAAGAGCACGTGCCTCTCGTTCCCGTACCCGTCATCGCCTTCACGTTCCCGTTCCCGTTCGCGGGCTATTGCGGAGCGGCCTTTACGCTCTCGTGTCTCCGCCGCAGGGGGGAATCACGATGGCGTAGATTGTCGTGATTTCTGGTGGCGTGGCGCAGACGACCACCTGGGTCCTGAGTCTTGCGGCGTCCCTCACGTCGTGAGCTTGAAGCTGCAGGCCATGAGAAGGCGATGGTGGCCGGGCAACCGGCCACCCACCAGTTGGGCATACGGCGCGTCGATCTTTGGGCAGGATCGGGCGAAGGATGATTTTGGGAATACTCCGGATCCCACTTTAAAGTCCGGTGGGAAACTAAACACGACCAGTCAACTTGCCCAGGTTCCGGTGATACCCACGTCGATAGCTTGGGGATGCAGGAAGTGGAGTGACGGGATGGGGGCTCCGAGCTGCCTGGAACTTGGTTCAGATGGCCCCCAGTTGGGCTCTCGGCTTTGACGTGGCAGTGACCCGATACTCTGGGCAATGAGAAGGGAATGTGTTCCCGGCGCATGTGATGGGTCATTGTTTTGACTCCGGTACTAGCCTGGAAAGCTAGGAGCTTTGAGATAGCAGGGCGGCCCTTGCCCAGGTATTGCATAGGGAGGTTGCCGTGAGGGCAAACTGGTTTTCGGCTGGATCCGAATATCAGCCCGTTGGCGTGCTTTCACGTCGGTGGGGGTGCGGATAAAAGCCAAAAAGACATAGGTGCCCACCTTGGGGACTTGTACCCCTGATGAAGCAAATTAATGTGGTGTTGTAGATCACATGGGGTTTACTATTACTACTACACTCTCAAGTATATGAGGTGTCCGGGGAGGAAACGTCGAAAATTCGAAAATAAGCTCTTAAGAATTTTTTAAGCATCTTTTGTCTAATAAACTACTTGGATATTCCGAATGGCTGAGCCGCAAAAAGCACTCAAAATTTGGTTTGAAAAAATGATTTTTAAGCAACATTTGCATTGAAAAAGCATAGAAATACTCCAGAAACATGTAAATTGTTTATTATTCACAAAATAATTTAATATTTTTGTCCAAGAAAAATTAATCCAGAAATAAAAAAGCAGTTAAATTTTGTAAATAGGGTGCTATTTTAAGAATTGTGAGATCCAGAGCCGATCTACACATCAGCAAGGTTTTCCCTAATTACAATTATGAAGACAGACATTTTTCCCTTAACAAATTCTGTTTCATAATGATAGATTTTGAAATAAGGTCATGTACAGTTTTTCGAAAATTACGGGCGAGAAAGGACGTTCTGTTTTAACACCACTATTACACCATTATTATTATTATTATTATTATTATTATTATTATTATTTATTATTATTTATTATTATTATTATTATTATTATTATTATTATTATTATTATTATTATTATTATTATTAGTGGTGTGCAGTAGAAAACTTATCATGGTCTGAAACAGAACACATGAATATTGAAGCTTCTTTCCTCCTCGACCAATAACGTCAGTAGTATTGTAAGCTGTGACGATCTGAGTATGCGAATTATGTCGGGGCCTATGGTATTATATTCAGTGTAATAACACGATAATCAATATTTGCATTTTTCAGTCAAAATAAAAAAACTTATGATTTGCTTTGTTTTTTTTTTCGAGTTTCTTTGTTTATGAACCATTGAAATCTCTCATACGGCTACAGGCTAATAAACATACCGTTGAATTGCACGTCGATTCGACTATAGATTATAATCTATAGTGTTAGCATGTGTCATATAATAATAATTATTAGCGTTTTTCTATTTTATATTAGGATAGTTATAACTAGAACAGAGAGCCGACATATAGGCATTTCTATGTAGGTAAGTATAAAATAATAGGAGGCGCCCCCTCCCGAACATTTCTTCACGCCCAAGTGTCCAGGCACCCCTCGTCACCTTCTCGCCGTAAAGGGATTCGCAGGCGTGCAAAGACTCCCACGGGCCTCGTCCGCGAGCCCTCCCACCACCCCGCCTCATTCATTGTCCCCAGCGATCGTCGGATTGAGTACCGGAACAGACACGTTAGGGAAGTCGGTGGCCTCGTTTCTCCGAGATTGCCACGTGCTCGTGGTCGCACAAAGGCGACTAATTGAAAATGTAGCGAAGTTGGTCGCGAAGGGGAGTGTTACAAAACGCTCCCTTCAAGAGCAGGAGGTTCGAGTTGACAACGTGGCACAGGCCGGGCGGCTCCGCAAGGCATCGTTCGAGAGAGTACTCACGCTCGTTCAGGCAAGCAGTCGCCTGGTAGTGTCGACTAGGTAGTAGGTTGGACCCATGCGCCCGCGTTTATGCGTTGAGCAACATTAGTCTTGTTTCTCTTGTTCACGGTCGTAGTTACCGTCGTCACGTCAAAGTTAACAAGACTCAGTGCCATTCAATTTACGCATTCAAACACTCCTTCACAGGCAAGGCGCATTACACTAAAAAAAAAATTGTGGTTCCTTTTCGTCGTGCAAGATCACTGTGCCGAGTGAACATCTTTTTTCAAACCTCTTCAGTTGGTGAAGTTATGCGAGACGCACCACAAAACAGGTGGTATATATAAAATCTGATAGTGCACGTTTGGAATCTGTAAGGTACTGTAAAACATTTCAAATAAACTTTCAACATTCCTACCATCAGGAAGACAAAGTTTAACAGAGAGAATGGCACACTATTTAACATGCACGAGAGAAAGCGTGTCACACTATTGTATTTTAAATTTAAGCTGTATTCTGTTAGCAATTTATGTTCATAATTTCAAATCCTAGCATGTGTCAATGCGTCAAGGAATTATTAGTAAAAACAAAGTATGAATACTGCATCATTGTATGTAACAACAAATTCAACGATACTGCTAGTTAAATTTTGTTAATTAAACATCTTAAAGCGCATAGCTTACTCTTGTTTACAACCAGTCATTTTATTCCTTCCTGTATGATAATTACATTCAAATTAGTTGGTCTGAATTTTCATACATCTATCTTGGTGAGCTGCCAGAGAACCAAAGAAGTAATCAGCAATTCAGACCCAAGAGTGAGGGATTGCCTAGAGACAATCGACGGAAAAGATGAATCGAAGGTTCCAGAAGCCTGATAATCGAACCAATCACGCACGTGACAGAGCACAGATAATTTCAAATGGTGTGGGGAGAAGAAAGCGAGGGAGCAACAGAGGATTTAGAAAAGAGACACTTGATCTGGGATCGGGAGAGAAAGAACTTGAGCTGGGGACGTCAGAGAAAATACTCGTGCTAGAAACGTGAGAGAGGAGACTTCAGTTAGTGATTTGAGAGAGGAATTTATAAGACTAGACTTAAGCTATCCTTGCAAGTCAGAACTTGAAAAAACAATGTACTTGATGCTATCGCGAGGAAAAGCGATAACACTTTTATAAGTTAATAATAAAGAGCTTCTCAAGTACTCTGTTTTCCTCGATAGCTTTTTTCAAGTTCGAGAATATATAGCCTGGTTTAACCAAGGTAGTTCTTCAGTCAGAAAAGAACACTTTAACTCTCAACATGGAGATGCATATTTTCACTACTCTTTGCATTCTCGTCTTGATGTCAGCCCCGAATATGATCCAGAGTTTGCAGCAATGTTCGTGCATGAATGACATTTGGGACTGTTCTTTTCGAGTGAAGAGTATCATATTGTCAGAAGAGGTATGTTCTGCAAAGAAATGGCTGCTTCATCATAATAATCTGAAAGCCATACCGACACCATTACGTTATATGGATGTAATCGATGTTTCCTACAATTTGCTGGGATTAATAGAGAGACCAATTTATTTTGGTCAAACTGTCAATTATCTAGACTTGAGTAGTAATTGTCTACAATCCTTGGAAATTCTATATCGGAATGACATACTAACACTCGTCGCGAATGACAATGAAATTTCGAATCTCGACTTTCCTGAAATGCTTTATATTCGCAATGAGCTAATTCTTGCTCGCAATAAAATTACATCCATACCTCCGAGCTCGTTTCCTCGCTCATTGACTTATATAGATCTCTCCGGAAATCCTATCTCTACTATTTCTAAGGAAGCTTTTCAACAATTATCCAATCTGCAAGTTCTTCATCTGAATAGCACTCAAACACTTTCTGAATTAGAAGATGGTACCTTCGGTGGACTTGTATCCTTAAAGATTCTCTCCCTCAACAATAACAAATTGACGGATCTTGCTGAGGACTTGTTCTCGTCATTGGAAAATCTGGAGGCGTTGTTTCTTCACGAAAACGAGCTCAGCGAGCTTCCCTTGGGTATTTTCCGTAACCTGTACCGCCTCCGACTTCTCAACCTGGACAACAACCTACTGACGGAGCTGCCCGAAGAACTTTTCTCGCGTTTGCATTCGCTGGAAGATTTGTCGGTGCGTTCTAACAGCCTGAAAACGCTGCCAGTGCTGCGGCTATGCACTGGGCCGATCAGCACGGTAACATTCGCAGACAACCTCATAGAAAGCGTCGATGAGGCAGACGTACGAGAGCTTCTCAGAGACGGATTCTTGAACGCGGACTTATCTGACAACGACGTGAGCGATGACTCGTTAACGTGGATTGACGACGCTGAAGATATTGTTCTGCGTTATCCATCAATTGATTGCCGCAAGATCCAAATGTCGAAGGTGACAAACCATGGTTATATATCGTATTGTGTGAATGGTTCCGTCCCTACTAATGACAACAACGACTACTCCTATGAGGTCTTCGACTCTGGCTCCCGATAAAAATTCTGCGGAGTAGATTGGTGAGTAAGATATTTTGTTACAGGTTGAATTTCAACTCTGCAGATTATCTTAGGTTTTTAGTATGTGCGAATGTGCCCAAAATGCCTAGTATTTTCTGGAAAGTGGATTCAAAACCGGCCTTTCATTCTAAGTAGTAAGAAATTGCGACATGAGAACTGTGGTGTTGAAATCAAAGCTCCGTAATAGTCGTAGATAAAGATACTTTTGAAGCCCACCGATCCGGCGCTTAAGAATGAAACGACCTAAACCGCGAGAATTACTTTGTTTCTAAATATCATTTGTGAACATTCATACGTTCATAGAAACATTTAGCTCTCTTTTCACTCAGGAGCATATTTGCAGGCAAAGTAAGGGCTGGTAAAGATCCTTAGATCATTGTCAGTATCTCTCACTTTCTGTTTATCTCATTTTTTAATCCCTCGCTTTACTTCGTAAATAGTAGAGAGAAAGAATTAATCTTGCGCCGGGAAACGGTGATTATTAGAATAAACCCTTATTTCCGGGCCCTCATAATGAAAAACTGAATAGTTCTTGTGGCTAGATATCACGCTGTGTGGTCAGAACCCATGTTTTGTGAATCCTTGATTCCGAAAATTGATTGACAGCAAAAGGCTGCCTATATGCCTATCTATTTGTCCGTCTGTCGGTTCGCCCTTCCGTTTGCCGCTCTGCCATTCCTGCCCATGCTTCTATAAGTCTGTCAGTCTGTCAATCTGTCCGTGTGTCTGTCCGTCCGTCTGTCCGTACGTGCGTATGTCCGTACATCCGTCTGTGAACACTACTAGCGCCTAAACCATAAGTAGGATTTTTTCAAAATTGAAGAAACCTTTGTCCATCCGGCTCTACTTGAAGCTTTGATATTTTGAAAAACATTCTTTAAAATTTGGGGATACTTAACATGAAGCCCCTCGGACATTTTCAAAATGTACTGTAGGCGGCGATAGATGGCCGCTGGCAGAAAAATTGGGCAAGACCGTAAAGCCAGTTCCCACCAAGGAAATTATAACACTTTACTACGAGAAAGTCTGTGCCATTCTGTAGCACCACTAGTTACTTTCTCGTATACGGAGTAATATACGTAGAATAGAGAAAGCTATGTAATGCTGCGGAAAATCGATTTCGTGATTTCAACGGAAATACACATTTTGTGGTCCCCTGATACTGAGAAAGTGTTTTGTTTCAAAACGTCCGTCCGTCTGTGAACACTACTTGGGGGTAAACCACACGCACGATCTTTCCACATTGAAGAAAGACCTGTCGATCTGGCTCTAGTTGAAGCTTTGACATTTTGAAAAAGCATTCTTTAAAATTTGGGGGTAGGTACTTTATATGAAGACCCCGGACCTTTTTAAAATTTTCTCAAAAACGGTTTCAATTTTTTTCTTAAATTTCTTGTAAGAATAGAGAAAAATCCAATCCAGGTGGTATTGGTTCGATTTACACGGATAACTAAATTGTCGATAATTGCAAAAATTTGAATTTTTTTGGCGTCTTCCTACAACTACGAAATTGAAGACAGATGTTTTCCTTAAAATAAAATTAGTTGTCCATAAATAGTTCTTTCATTAAAGTCGTGCAAATTTTTTGAAAATTTTAGAATTTTCCGTGCAATAGTGCCTGCAATATTTGCAATTTAAAAAAATAACAAAAACAATATTTCCTACAAAACGACTCTAAATTTTTTCTTTAAATATTTAATAGGGTTAGTGCCAAATAAACTCTATACGATGACATAAACGCCATTTTTCTCTGTTCTTGTATTTTTTCAAAAATTACCAAAATATTTTTTATTTATCTCTCAAATCAATATTTACATTAGAGGCGATTTCTTTACGTTATTATATTTATGAGTATATGTGTTTTAAATAATGTCTTTGTCTATGTGTGTAATGTCTATGTGCTCTAAATAAAGTTTCTCAAAAACTCAACAGATTTCTGTGAAAATGAGCTCAAAATTCCGCAATTTCAGAAATGCTAAAATGCCATTTTCTCAAAAATGGCTCCAAAGTTTTTCTTCAAATATTTCGAATTGATATTGCTAATATGACGTAAAGTTAATTTTGGTATATTCTTTTGTTTTTTAAAAAATTACAAAAATGGATTTTTTAAATATGTCTCACGCTGTTAATATGCACATTTCCATTGATTAGTATACATTATTACATTTGTGAGTGGAAGTAAAGTAAGACTTTGAATGAAGTTTTTCGAAAACTCAATAGATTCCTGTCAAACAGAGTTTCACATTTCGAATTTGAAATAATCCTAATCGCCATTTTTTTTAAAAAAGGCTTCAAATTTTTCAATGAAAATTTGTATATAGGACGAGGTTTTACCCTTCTTTAATACTATTGAAGGTATATCCCGGGTCTACAATTAGGAAACAGAAAAGTGAAGAAATTGTCAAAAATGGGCGACGATAGATGGCAGCTGGCAAGAGGATGGGGCAAAGATGTAAAGTCAGTCCTCACCAAGGAAATTAGAAACCATTACTACGAGAAAGTACAGACTTTTTCTTAGTAATTCTGTAGCACCACTAGAAGTATTCATTTAAGGTCGCTTTATAACAGGGTATTTATCAGCGACACCTGTCATTATACAACTATGTAAAAAACATAGTAAGTACTGTTTTTACAGTAAATATATAAAAATTATTTACATTTACATTTTTAACAATCTTAGCAAACTCGTTCATTGCACAGGGCCATTTCAAGATTACGTACAGAAGTAATGTATGTTGATTTGGATGCGTGGTGAAATTGTGAAGTCAATTGAGGATCTTCTGCCACGCAGGGACACTTAGTATGATAGACTATATCATATTTTACAAGAAAGGTCTTAAAATAATTTTTGTCACGCGAGGTTCGGAAAATCAGTTTGTGTTTTCATAAAATTCAACCTTGAATAACTTTATTTTAACAAATTCAGTGATATTTCGTAACCAAATTGTAGGTATGTCTCAATGTCAAAAGGCCAATGAAGTAAAAATAAAAATAGTGCCGAATGCCAAAATAATTCAAATACATGTGCAAAGATATGTTCATGGCATACGCATTCATACGCTAGCGGACATTTTTGTGTTAAAATTTTTACGGTTTTCCATAACCAAACAATTCTGTAGAAGCTTTTCGGTTCAAACTTTAGTGCACTATATCGATCACTGGCAAAATGAAATTTTGACAGATATGCGTTTGACGTTTTCGCCAGTTTTTAGATAAAGAAATCACACTTCATAATTTACGAATTAAGGAGTAAGATTGACCAAAATACTTTATTTAAATTGTCAGAAATAATAATCACAGAGGCCAACAAAACAAGGGTTTCAAGGAACTTTTTAAATTTTGATAGCTGATTTTTATAGTTTTTTGAGCGCTGAATCCGCATTTGAACTCTGTTCGTTTCTATCACCCACAGTTTAGTCAGGCAATCAGGCGATTTTCTCCAAAATTGATATTTATCTATCGATTTAAACGAACTCCACGCTTTGAGAGTTTCAACAGGATATTTTGGTTTCCGAAGGTACTTTACATGAAGCCTCAAAAACATTTTCAAAATTTTCTCAAAAGTTGCAAAAAAATGTTTTGATTAACCTTTGTCCTCAGATAGCGTAAAGACGCTTAAAACAATGGCGCAGGTCTCTCGTTGTTTGAAATGATAAATTTTTCGAAAATTGCAAAAGTTCAACATTTTTTTCTGATCTTCCTGCAACTTTAATATTAAAGATGGACATTTTTTCCTTCATAGAATCTGTTCGTTACAGGCATATCTTGAAATAGGATCAGGTTCAAGTATTCAAAAATATCAGTAGTTTTCATGTAATTTTACGTGAAATGTAGCAAACCTTAATTTTTAACAATTTATTTCTCAAAAAACCGCTTCAATTATTTAAAATATTCACCCTACATGTATCAAGGGTCGGTAAAATATGGTGCTAGTTCCATTTTCGGTTAACTCTCCATTTTTTGAAAATTGCAATTTTTTGAAATTAAAAAAACATTTCAAAACCACAAAATTGAAGAGAGATTTTTGCCATAGAAAGTGACTATTGTAAAAAATCATCACGTTAAAGGCCAGGAACAATTTTTTGAAAAATGGGTAAATTTCGCGTAATTTGTGTCTGAAATTCAAGAAATTTCTAAAAACATCTTGTTAAAAAATACTCCAAATTTTTCTTTACATTTTCTCCGTGTACATATTAAGGGATGGTAAAAAAATATGTTGCTAGCGCCTTCTACAAATTCTCCGTACTTTCGCAAATTGCAAAAGTTTACGTGTCAAAACGACAAATTGAAGATAACGGTTTTTGCTTTAAAGAAAGTCTGATGTAAGAAAATATCTTTACATAAGTCATGTTCAATTTATTGAAAAAATCGAGTACAGTCTGCATCAATTGTGTCTGAAATATATGCAATTTCTAAAAAAAATATATTCTCAAAACCTAACCAAATTTTTTCCTTAAATTTCTCGACATATATAACAACTCTTGGTAAAATATATGATGCCAGTCCTATTTTTGGGGAACACTTTCTTTTTGTATTCCGTATTTTCGATCTCACACCCGGGCACCCGGGGTATGAGATTTGGCCGAATAACAAAATCACATATATTTGCATTTTTCAAAGTGAAAAAGTTCTGATTTGCTTTGGATTTTTTCCGAGTTTCTGTGAATTCGAAATTATTGAAATTTCTAAATGGCTACTGGCTTAATATTACGTTGCACGTTTATTCGCTTATATATTATTATTATTATTATTATTATTATTATTATTATTATTATTATTATTATTATTATTATTATTATTATCATTATTATCATTATTATGACTAGGGGCGGAATCTAATGATATATGTTTTTTCTTTTCACTTTAAAACAATGCCGTTTAGAATAGAAATTCATTTTATGTGATGACAAAAGGAAATGACCCATTTTTATAGGTCATTATTTTGCATTTTTGTCGATTTCAACTAATAGGTCATTTCTTTACTTTTTCGATCATTTTTAATGATTTTTTGCTGATTTCATTGATTTTAATGTTATTTTTAGTAGTACTTGCTTCAAGTAATATTTACTTGATGTAGCAAATGTTCTAAACAGAATTACTCAGTAGCCTAGTCGATTTGTTCGCTGAGAAATTGTTTTGACAGCCGTTGTGAATATGTAATTCTTGTAACGTATATCAGCGTCATTGCTGGTTCGGTCGATTTCGGAATAACTAAACACTGAGATTTCCTGGTAAAAAAACAGTACAAACCAAAGGTTTGCAAGCTGAGTTCACTCAAACGAATGGAAGAAGCCTCGATTACATCAGTAACGTATCCAACAGCTTGAGTCGTTTAGACGGATTGGTTTTGATAAGATTTTTATGCGTCATTTTTCTTTGGTTTTGTGGCATTTTAAAATCATTTTAAGAGCAGTTTATTGATCATTGTTGGCGATGTTTTAGGTCATGAAAATCCGCCCCCTAATTATGACACACGCGAGTACGCTTTTCGATTTTACTTTAGCATTGTAATAACTACAACGGAGAGCCAACAAATTAGCATATCTAAGTATGTATGTATAAAATAATGGGATACACGTGTATCAACTTTCTAGAAATGAATTGGAACTTCATTATCTAATTATTTCTTTGATATTGCAATCTTTAACTCACAAATAAGGGTGATGATCTTTATATAACAGGTATACTATTATGTAAAATTGTTCTTGTAAACTTCAAGAAAATGTGTATTCAATTGAAAACCATTCCTTGCAAGGCAGAACTTGAAGAAACAATGTACTTGATACTATCGCGAGAGAAAGCGATAACACATTTATAAATTTGAAGTTAATAACAAAGAGCTTCTCAAGTACTTTGTGTTTCGCGATAACTGTTTCCAGTTCGAGAATATATAGCTTGGTTGAGACATGGTAGTTTTTCAGTCTGAAAAGAACTCTTGAACGTTTAACATGGCGATGAAGATTTTCATAGGACTTTCCGTTCTTGCCTTGGTGTTAGCCCCGAATATGGCTCAGAAATGTTTCTGCAGTAGCAGTTTCTGGGATTGTTCATTTCGAGAAAAGAGTAACATATTTCCAAAGGAGACGTGCTCTGCGAGAACCTGGCTACTTCAACACAATTCCCTGACAGCAATACCGACATCACGGAATAACATGGATTTAGTCGATGTTTCCTACAATTTGCTGGGATTAAACAAGACAGCATTAGTTTACTTTTATACTGTAAAATATCTTGATTTAAGTAGTAACTATCTAAAATCTTTGGAACTTCTTTATTTTACTGAAATAACAACACTTGTCGCGAATGATAATGAAATTTCGAATTTCAAAACGCCAGAAACGGTTAATATTTTGAGTGAGCTTATTCTTGCCCGCAATAAAATCACAAACGTACCTCAAGGTTCATTACGTACCTCACTGTCTTGTGTAGATCTCTCCGGAAACCCTCTCACTACCATTTCTAAGGAAGCTTTTAAAGGGATGAATAGTCTGAAAATTCTTCATCTGAATCGCACCCAAACACTTTCTGAATTAGAAAATGGTACTTTCGATGGACTCAGTTCCTTAAAGATTCTCTCCCTCAACAATAACAAATTGACGGATCTTCCTGAGGAGCTGTTCTCATCATTGGTCAATTTGGAGGCGTTGTTCCTTCATTGGAACTACCTCAGCGAGCTTCCCATGGGTATTTTCCGTAACCTGTACGGACTCCGACTTCTCAACCTGGACAACAACCAACTGACGGAGCTGCCCGAAGAACTTTTCTCGCGTTTGCATTCGTTGGAAGATTTGTCGGTGCGCAGTAACTACCTTAAAACGCTGCCAGTGCTGCAACTATGTACTGGGCCAATCAGCACCGTCGCATTCACACACAACCTCATAGATCGCATCGATGAGGCAGCAGTACGAGGGCTGCTGAGAGTCGGGTTCTCCTACGGCGACTTATCTGATAATCCTGTAGACAACGCTTCGCTAACTTGGATTGACGACGCTCAAGATATTAGGCTGTATCGTACATCGACCAGTTGCCAAGAGATAGAAATGATGTCGTATGTAAGCGACCGTGGCTTTATAACGTTTTGCGAGAGTGTTCCCATCTCGACTACTACCGATTACTACAAGGACGACGACTTTGGTTCCGATCCCTACTAAGTCTCCTGGGGAGCAGATTGGTGAGTAAGATATTTTGTTACAGGGTCAATGTTAACTCTGCACACTCTATTAGTTTTTTCGTGAATATGAGTGAACCAAAAACTGTCTGCATTGAAAATACTTAGTATTTTCCGGGAAGTGGATTTCAAATCCCGTATCATTGTAAGCAGTAGTACATTTCGACATAAGAACTGTGGTGCTGTTGCATGTGGTTCGGCATAAGTCTGTGCTCCATAATAGTCGTACATAAATAACATTTGAAACATAATGATCAGGCGCTCAATAATGGAGCGTCCTAAACTGAGAGAATAAATTTGTTCTTAAATATCATTTTTTTAAATTAAGTTTATAGGATCATTTCGGTCCCTTTTCATTCAGGAGCATATTTCCTGTTAGAGTTACAACCTAGGTCAAAGACATTAGAAATCTTTACCAGGAGAAAGTCTGTTCTATTCTGTAGCACCACTTGTTCTATTTGAGTCGGAGACGGTAGCGCTTTAAAAAAAACGCTGCATTTATCATTTTCATTGAAAACTATGATATTTCGAAAATTGAAAAAGTTCAAATTTTTTATGCTCCTACCTACATATCTAGTACTGAAGATAGCAATTAATGTTAGAGCGCTACTTATTTTACGCGTCTGTATCTTTCATTAACCTTTAATAGGGATGCTGTCACTGGCCATTCCACTTAAAGACTACACAAGTGACACTATGAATTCATTTCAAGGAGTTTCGTGTAATTTTTTAACTAAAACTTAAATACTGTACATGAAATACAGATATAAATCTTATGAATGTAAATTTTATGTTTATGTTGTGAATATGCTGTGGAATGTGCGAGATGTCAACAAAGTCAACGCTAATTTCTTAAAAGAAGAAAAAGATTAATTTAAGTTTTCGTTGAATATTTCGTGCTTTTCATTTTTATTAAGTCACATTTCCTTTTCCTGCGGACATGTCCTCAACAGAAAATTTGACTTTTTTCTCTTCCGACATCTATTTATCGATGCCATTCAGTTCTTTAAAAATGTTCATGTGATGTCAAATGTTTATTCTAAATGGCCTATTCTTATGTTTATAGATAATGTGATTGGACGACTCCCCAAACAAGAATGGAAATTGAACCTATGTCAAGCTACCAATATTTGAGCAAATGTACCATCATTTTAAAAATAAAATAAATATGAAGAAACCTCTGTTTATTACAAAATGCTGTCTTACTTAATCCTGTTTCTCAGCTATGGAAAGTTTATGGAAGTTTATTAGCTATATGTATCCCGCGACATCTTTTTGTGACCTTGGGCAACCAGTATTACTAACCCATTAAAAGTGTTTTCTCTATTCTAAAGACGGTGCATTAATAATCTGCTGTATTTACACATTATACTCATATTTTCTAAATGGTGCAGGATATTGACATGCAATTTTCACCCGTTATTGCGGGATCATGGGGAAATTAATAAGCCGAAAAAATATTCTTTGTAATATTTTTAATTTTCTAAATATTTAATAATTAAAAAAATAGAACTACACATTTTTCAGTAGCAATGGCTATATTATGAAATGAGGAATAGAATGAGATTTTTATGTTCGATAGTAATTTGAGAATAAATATTTTCTCACATGTGATTTTAAATTAAACTTTATTTCCGTTTTTCCAACTTCGCCTTTCGTGTATGTGATTTTCGTGGGACGGTCACATTTACAGGGAGAGGGGAGACTGAGATGGGTGGCAAAGGGGGAGAAAGCCGTAACTACAGCCATTCACGGTCTTAACACAAGGAACATTGGTACAAACATCAATATTAATGCTCAGTGTAAGATATTTTTTCCATTGATTTAGCAGCATTAACTTTTTCCACTCATTGGAATTCCAAAACGATCATAAAACAGAACGATATAAACAAATCGGTATCATAAGAAAAATAAGACATTTTCAAACTGAATAAATACGGAGCTCGATGTGTATCGGCTCTAGGAACAAGACAGCATTTTAAAACATTTCAAGTAGAAAGGAAAGGAATGGACGGATGACAATTTTCATCTTAACTTCCTACAAAAATGTGTTAGATTATAGAATTTTTTTTCTATTATTTCGAATGTGAATTTGTTTCAAAAGAAGATTAAACACCCAATATTCTTGGAAGCCAACCAAATTTACTTTTTTCTACTTAGTTTGAAAGTCAATTTTAGAGAAATTTGGAATTTTGGGAGCGCCACCTACTATCAGAGACAAAATAGATACGTTTCCCTTCAAAATAATACTTAATTATTCCAATTGTCACATTTATAGACTATTTTCTCTGCCTGACTTGATTAGCGAAGATTAATCGCATGTTCTCTTAAAGCATTCTGAATTCTTAATTCGGTCCTCTGCCGATATTGCCTCGTTGCTTCTCAAAGCATAGATTCGGTAGGCTTAGTGCACACTATATGCCGGGAGGCAGCGGTTACCCTCACCCGCTTCGAGATCCGGTACCGACCTACATGTCAGTTTGCGGGCGGTTTCCCCTCCTCCAAGTATCTTTGCCAGCTGGGCACCGCCACAGCCAGTAGAAGTTATAAGCTCTCGGCTGGTCTGCCGACATGTATGGTAGAATAGTACATGTAAGTATAAATGAGAGCGTAGGTGTAAAGGAAGAGGGAAGGGAGAAAGTTAAGGAATGACAAGAACGTTTGTTATAGTACTGCTGTGGCATTTGCCTGATAAGGATTGGAGAAACTATTGAGTTCTACCGATCAGAGTAGTCGGTGTAATGGAAGAGAGAGGGGAAGTTTCAAGAAAGATCGTTAGTTAGAGTATTGCTCCCGGTATTGGTCTGGTAACGATTGGAGAAATCGTGGAATTCTATCGATTTGAGTAGTGTGTGTAACTGGAGAGAGAGGGGTCGATTTAGGTGGTGAAGGTGAGGTGGTTTGTTAGAGTACTGCTAAGGTATTCGTATGGGAACAATTTTGAATCACATACACACAATTTTAAACAACCGATTTCGACACTTCAGTGTAAAGTCACGTTTGTTCACAACTCAAATGGTTTCACTACATGATGAGCTCACGTGTTACCGGTCCGTCATTACATTGAGACTACATCGTCACTGGGTACGTTTCTATAACCCCCTCTTGTTTGAAGCAACATACGTCTCATAAGGTGAATGTACACTTATTTGACACCTTTAGAGATTTTCTAGGGTACATTACAGGCATTTTCTTAAATTTCACGATACTTTTTTTTAAGCATGCTTCAAAACAAGGTCCTAGGAGGTGTGTATAGATACTTGCAGCCAATTGGCGACCGCCTATTCACACCTACTGGTGGGAGTCACTGCTATGTGTGCAGACAGTGCCTTGAGCCAACGCGAAATTCCGCCACAGTCAGGTCTCGAATCCTAGAACCTACTGGTGGGAGTCACTGCTATGTGTGCAGACAGTGCCTTGAGCCAGCGCGAAATTCCGCCACAGTCAGGTCTCGAATCCTAGAACCTACTGGTGGGAGTCACTGCTATGTGTGCAGACAGTGCCTTGAGCCAGCGCGAAATTCCGCCACAGTCAGGTCTCGAATCCTAGAACCTACTGGTGGGAGTCACTGCTATGTGTGCAGACAGTGCCTTGAGCCAGCGCGAAATTCCGCCACAGTCAGGTCTCGAATCCTAGAACCTACTGGTGGAAGTCACTGCTATGTGTGCAGACAGTGCCTTGAGCCAGCGCGAAATTCCGCCACAGTCAGGTCTCGAATCCTAGAACCTACTGGTGGGAGTCACTGCTATGTGTGCAGACAGTGCCTTGAGCCAGCGCGAAATTCCGCCACAGTCAGGTCTCGAATCCTAGAACCTACTGGTGGGAGTCACTGCTATGTGTGCAGACAGTGCCTTGAGCCAGCGCGAAATTCCGCCACAGTCAGGTCTCGAATCCTAGAACCTACTGGTGGGAGTCACTGCTATGTGTGCAGACAGTGCCTTGAACCAACGCGAAATTCCGCCACAGTCAGGTCTCGAATCCTAGAACCTATTGGTGGAAGTCACTGCTATGTGTGCAGACAGTGTCTTGAGCCCACGCGAAATTCCGCCACAGTCAGGTCTCGAATCCTAGAACCTACTGGTGGGAGTCACTGCTATGTGTGCAGACAGTGCCTTGAGCCAGCGCGAAATTCCGCCACAGTCAGGTCTTGAATCCTAGAACCTACTGGTGGGAGTCACTGCTATGTGTGCAGACAGTGCCTTGAGCCAGCGCGAAATTCCGCCACAGTCAGGTCTCGAATCCTAGAACCTACTGGTGGGAGTCACTGCTATGTGTGCAGACAGTGCCTTGAGCCAGCGCGAAATTCCGCCACAGTCAGGTCTCGAATCCTAGAACCTACTGGTGGGAGTCAGACAGTGCCTTGAGCCAGCGCGAAATTCCGCCACAGTCAGGTCTCGAATCCTAGAACCTACTGGTGGGAGTCACTGCTATGTGTGCAGACAGTGCCTTGAACCAACGCGAAATTCCGCCACAGTCAGGTCTCGAATCCTAGAACCTATTGGTGGAAGTCACTGCTATGTGTGCAGACAGTGCCTTGAGCCAGCGCGAAATTCCGCCACAGTCAGGTCTCGAATCCTAGAACCTACTGGTGGGAGTCACTGCTATGTGTGCAGACAGTGCCTTGAGCCAACTCAGCCGGTGGTGGTAAAAGCGACGGCTGCGGCGGTGGCAGAGGCGCCGGTGTCGAGTTTCGCGCCTAACGACGTGGCGAGCGCCTCGTCGCGGTGGTTCGAGCTGTCGTTATCGGCGCGCCTGTTATCTGCCAGGCAGCGCAACCCACCGGCCCCCACCCTTCCCCCATCCCCCCTCCACCTGCCTTCCGCCACGCCTCATGTCTGATGGCACGCGCAGCGCCCAGGCGGCAGGCTGGCGTCCGCGGTCCACGGGCTGGGGCGATTTCAATACTTGCCAGATACAAAATAAGATATCAGATAAAAAACACCGTCTTCTCAATTAGATAAAACCGGTAGCGGTAGCTCGGAGCATCAACTAATGTCTCTGCAGCGCCTCTAACCGGGAGGTCCTAGGTTCCCACTCCCCATGGCGGCAGGATTTTCGACACTAGCTTCTCAGCTAGGTCGAATTCAGCTGCTGTCTGGAGGAGAATTCTAGCGGCCGGCTGCTCTGATCGGTAGTTTTCCGTGGTTTCTCCGATCACCAGGCGAATGCCGGAGCAGTACCCTAACAAACGGGCCACGGACCGCGCGCGATCTGTCCTTCCTCTTCCTTGTCCTATCCTCTCTCCTTACACACACACACTTACACTAACATGCATTACACTACCACATATCCCGGGAGACCGGTCGGGAGCTTAGAGATTGTCCCGGCTGGGGCGGTGCCCTGCTGGTGGGAGAGTCCTGGTTACTGGGAAACCCCACTAGCCGACGGTAGGTCGGTGCCGGATCTCGCCATCCAGCGGGGGAAGATCACTGCCAACTCCCGAGAAAAACATGCATTACACTAACGGGACTAATGACCGAAGAAGTTGACGCGCCCGGAAACACGAAAAAATCAATCAATCAATCAATTAGATAAATAATATATTTGTATATAATTTCCGTGCGAAACGCTTTCATTATGCACAGCACTTTCTTCACAATTTCTTTTCTTCTATGACGTCTAGAAGATTGTCATCAATTAAAGTCGAATCGCTGATTATATTTATTAGTATTTCCTAAGAAAAAATCCGGTTTAGGTTGCTTAGCGCAAAAAATTATGTCACTCTATTGCCTCCGACCGGGAGGTCTTAGAGTTCGAGACACGGCTGAGGCAGGATTTTCGACTCTAAGTTACTAGTTAGGTCGAATTCATTGGGTGTCTGGAGGAGTATTCTACCGGCCGGATGCTCTAATTTCTAGTTTTCCCCGGTTTCTCCGATCCAGAGAAATGGCAGAGCTGTAACCAAACAAACTGGTCGCTGACCACGAGCGATCTTGCATTTCTCTTCCTCCTACCTATCCTTACCCCATACCCTGACATAATTACTCTCACATGCAGTACACTACCACACATACCGGAGACCGATTGGGAGTTTCGAGAATGTTCCGGCGGGGCGGTGCCCCGCTGGCGGGAGATACCTGGTGGAGAGAAAACCCGCAAACTGACGGGTAGGTCGGAGTCGGATCTCGTCGTCCAGTGGGGGAAGATCACCGCCACCTCCCGCGATTGAAAAATGAGCTACATCTACGAGTATAATTAACCTTAGCCGTTGACGCACCCGGAATCAGTAATCAATCAATCGACGGAGACCGTGGCGGACAGAAAAAAATGGCGGGGAAGGAAAAAATGTGGTGTGAGGAGGAGCGGCTCCCAAGGAGGGTGGGTTGGTTGGTCGGTTGTTAGTGATTCCGGGCGCGTCACATACTAGAGTCATTAGTTCCGTCATGTCGCGTAGTGTAGCGTATGTTAGTGTGTGTACGAACGAGGTGAGGGCAGGACGAGGAAGAGGAAGGAAAGATCACGCGCGGTTCATGGCCCGTTGGTTAGGGCACTGCTCCGGCATTTGCCTGGTGTTGATCGGAGAAACCACGGAAAACTACCGATCATGAGCAGTCGACCTCTAGAATTCTCATCCATACAGCGACTGAATTCGACCTCGCGGACAAGCTAGTGTCGAAAATTCTGGCACCGTCGGGCCTCGAAGCTAGGACTTCCCGGTCAGAGGGACTACAGTAATGCCCTGAGCCACCTCTCCCGGTAGGGCTGTAAGAAGCGCGGAGCGAATCCAAAACGAGGTGCGAGCGGAGAACGGGTAGCGACGGTGCTGAGTGGCAGCGGAGATGCCGTCGCGTTGCGTCGTTGCGTTTGGTAAACGACGCCAGAGCGGCTCCGCCTCAAAGGAGAGGTGCAGGAAGGACAAGGGGGCGGTCCCAGAGGGTCCTGCCACCGCGCGGCAACCGGGTAATTAGACACCAACCGCTCCAGCGAGGGCGTTAATTACCAGGAGGCTTCGTGGGCGGGAGAGGAAGGGGGCGTGGCTGTCACCGGCCAGCAGGGGAGTTCGCCTCACGCTGGACATCCCTCGGCTGTTGGACGTTGTCGCTGACAAGTTTTTCACCACCCTACCGTATCCATCTTCAAGGGTTAGCGCCAGAAGTGTCCCGCTGGCTTTTCGTCATCCATAGAGTAAATATATATATATATATATATATATATATATATATATATATATATATATATATATATATATATATACATACCCATACAGTAAATTTAACCCCACGCGCTGGAAATTCTCTTGCACTTGCCCTGAAGAGGGCTTCGGTAGGATGGCGAAACCTCCCCCCAACGACGCGTTAGTGAAGAAACATTTCTCGATAAGATTACGAATCACTTGCCAACGTACCAACTATGCGGTGTCCCCCTGACAACAGGGTTTTAAACATGTATAGTTTTAACATAATTGGCTCAATTTGGACAAAATAGGTGAACAGATAACGAAAAATTGATGAAACTTAAAGACGTTTGCAGATTGGAAATGACTATCAGTGGTAAAAAGGTATAGGTGATTTCCGGGAAGTGGAGGCGAAAGAAAACTCGTCCTTCTCGAGAAGAACCCCGAGGCGAGGGTGCAGTTCCGAGGTTGAGGAAGGGCAGACGATGGGAACGCGCATGGAACCCTTGGTGAAGGCGAGGGGGCGGCTGAAGATTTTCACGTGTAAATTACCAAGCGATACCGTACGCGCTAAGGGAATTTTCGTCGACGAATCCATCAAGTATTCAGTTAGCGGAGGGAAGCCGCCGGCTACCTCATTGGCTCGTTATGACATGAAAGAAGTAGAGAGAGGAATGGGGTGACGTCAGGGCGAGACGTGGCGATGCGAGACGTGGGGGTGGGGTGAGAGGAGAAGGGGGTGGTGAGGCAAGGCGAGGACTGACGAAGCGAGGCAGGATGAAGGTGAGAGAGGAAACCGCACTGGCAGAAGTCGAAGAAGCGTAGAGTAAGACCAGAGAGGGGAGTGTTGGGTGGCGAGGGGAGATTTGGAGCGAGGCGGAACAGGCCGGAGTAGCGAGTCGAAGGTAGAGGGCGCAGAACGCAAAGTCAGCAGCTCTTATCTCAGATAGGAAGAATTTTAACATTCAAATTTAAATGTATCTGAGAGTAACGATAACTGACAATGCGGCTATTTCATAGCACTGCAGTGCAAAGAGACGAAGAAAAGAAATCGTTAAAACACTTTTTCAAAAACTGAATGTCAACTTCTGAATACCGTGCATGGAAACTGATGCACGTTTAGAACACTATAATACACCAATACTATAACAAGGGTAGGAAACACGTTGCATCAAACAATCTGAGATCGATCATTAATCGTGTAATAAATGTACGTACAGAGATCACACACATACACACAATCCCGATCGATGTCGGTGGCTAATGAATGCGTAAAATTATCCAATCTGCTTTCCTTTGGATAGAACGTCAAACCGGCACCTCTTTTCCGAAAATTAATATATAAAAGAACTCCTTCAGTACCACTGGTTATAAAAAATAATGTAAAGAAAAGAAAGCGTAAAACCTTTTTTTAGAAAACAACAACTGAATGACAACTTCCGCGTACCGTATTTGGAAATTGGTACACATTACAAGGGCCACAGAAACACTATAACAGAAGCGCAGGAAATACATTGCATCTAACAATTCGAGATCCATCATTCAGCTTAGGGAAGAAAAAAAAAAGAAGAAGAATAAGAAGAAGAAGAAAAAGAAGAAAAGAAGTTTGCCATTGCGCAACCTTCTCGCAGTGTGTCATTCTTATTCGCGATTTGCAGCGTGAATCTCCGCCTGGGAGGCTTCGGGGGCGATGCGTCTTTAATTGCGCTGCTCCATCTGCTCCCCTTAGCGAATTGGGATGCGGCGCGGCGCGCACGGCACAGATTGGACGCCGAGGGGAAAGCCAGACTCGCCCGCGAGTCGCGGCGGACGTCTTTATGCCTCCAAACGAGATAAAAAAAATAAATGTATGTTGAGGAGATTTTGTCGAAACAGCCACGGGGAGAGCGGTGGACTTTCGGAAATCACTTTCGGTCCTGGTAAGAACGTATGGGGAAGTGAAATGCGCCATGTAAGGTTATAGGGGTAATAATAATAATAATAATAATAATAATAATAATAATAATAATAATAATAATAATAACAATAATAAAGCCGGGTTCATGGCGCAGGCGGTTGCGGCAGCAGTCGTCAGCATCGAATAGGCTAAAGGTCCGAGTTCTACTTAGACATGATTGTATTTGTGATTGCCCCTTCACTCCTCATCATGTCATCACCTCATGATTCATAATTAACGGCTTAACAACCTTGTCCAACGAAGGGATATAGCCAAAGCCCCATAATTACACACGTTAATCTTTTTTTTTCAGGAGAGAACCTGATAGGACCTCGAAAGAAAATGTGTAGCGTGGTCAGAAATGCCCAATACAATAATAATAATAATAATAATAATAATAATAATAATAATAATTTTATTTTATGCCGGTTTTCTTATTAAGAGACATTAGTACATCGGTGAACTCCCAGCTGCACCAAGGGTCCCCAACGCTTGTCGGAGATTTTCTGGAATCAAAGGGGAAGGGCAGATTGCAACCCAGGCAGTTTGCGAACCCCCTGAACATTTTCACAGTTCCTCATAACCATACGTTATAAAACATTTTATTTTCTTCAATATTTTCTTTTCTTGGTTTTCTTCTTTTCCCTGACAATGAGCGTTTTTTAAATTTTATTTAATTTAGGTCACTTTAGATGTAGCTGACTTTTTATTATTTTATTTTTAAATAGCAATATTTTAAACATTATAACAAATATAACAATTAATAACAATAATTTTTCACAATAATTTAAATTAATTTGTCAAACAAAGTAAATTAACGTATTTGTGGAACGACATATGTGGAAGGTGCTCTCCAGGTCGGACAACCCTTTAAGTAGTTGTACCCCTGTAAGTTGAACATTAAAACCCTTTATTTATTAATTGTAATTATTAAAGTTATAATTTAATTATCTTTCTTGTATATTTTCATTATTTGCAACTAAAATATGTCTAATGTAAATATAAAAACTTCAAAGAAAAAGAGTGCCCAGAATTGCATTTGGCCTTCTTTGTTGTTTTAGGTTGCATACACCTATGGCCTTATGTATTTGTATATTAAACTAATCAAAGCCTGTTGTTGACGTATGTATACAAACACTATTTAACAAACTAGTTATCGAGATGTTTCAGCAATGATTTTTCGAGGTGTTTCGAGATGAGCAGGAGATGAATTGAAGTTTTACAACACGAGTAACAAACTAAATTTCGAAGAATATAAGTTATTTAAAGAAATGAACTAGAAAATCAACACTGTCAAAATGAAAATTATACCTACCCGGAATTATTTTCTAAAATTTAGTTTTCACAGAAAGAAAAGAAGTACACCCTTTCCAATCTTATCATGCACGTGTGACTGTCAGAAAATGCATGGAAAGAAGAGAAGAAAAAGAAATATGAGAGGAGGGATGGAAAATTGATGTTTGCTCTGCTCTGAACGGAGACTTCTCGCAGAGGAGGTAGTGTTGGTAATATCGCGAAACTCTAATACTCAGCGGCAGCTGTGACCTTCGCCGTCGTAGAAGTTCCGTAAAACGCGTTGCTTCTCGTGCGAGCGATACAGTAGGTCCGGGCTTCGTTCTTTGAATACAAATAATCTTCTGCTAGGTTTTGACTGGTTCCACAAAATTTTGCGGATTCTCTTCACCTTTTCCTTAATATAGCAGTTAGTCCTTTTCCTGATGGTGATATTTAAATAATTTATTCATAATTATATTATTATTACTACATAATAATTAACCTTATTAATTCATTGCTCAGTAGAACTTAAATAGAATTATTATTAATAACAGATAGGGCTTCTGGGCTGGTAGGCCATGATCTAGTAGGGCGTTAAAGGGCCAAACGTTTCGTCCACGACTAAGGTGGACACCCTCAGTAGCCGCGGACGAAATGTTTGGCCCTTAATGCCAACAGGAACACGGCCTACCAGACCGGAAACAATTCCTCTGTTACTGACTCCGGCAGTGATAGCCTACTATGCACATTATTATTATTATTATTATTATTATTATTATTATTATTATTATTATTATTATTATTATTATTATTATTATTATTATTATTATACGTTCCGCCCGCAAAAAAATTTGGTCTTTCAATATTTTTCATTATCAATAAACCGATATTTTTGCAACATTTTGCCATTTGTACGTGTGCCCCACGATGAGAAACAAGTAATATTTTATCAATTTTCTGCACAGGCTCAACCGAAATCAGAGACGCCTCTCTGAATTCATGGCGGCCGGTTCCAGAGCCCTCCCACTGCGAACGTTCGCGACGGGGATGAGGTGGCGATCAGACCTCCCCCCCCCCTCGCCAGGCGCAATGCATTTATACACTCAAGAACCCACGCCGGTGCCGGAAAATTGGAAAAGTTTCCCGGGGTCTGTGCCGTCCCGTAATCAAGTTCGCATCGAGAAAGGAAATGACAAAAAGGGGCCCTCCCGCCTTGCCCGCCTCCACCGCCGTTAAATGGCAAATAATGGGTGTGCCGGCGCGGCAGTGTCAATATTTGAACAACGTGTTTCTGGCCATAAATATTCATCCCTTGGACGGAGGCCGCAGGGTGCTCAGCGCGACGCCGTCGTGGAGGTCCTCTGAATCCGCGGAGCGGAGCTCTCCAAAGATGGGATTTCGTGTTGACCGCCGGACGACAGCGTCCAGTAATGGATTTCTGGGTGTTGGTCAACATTCCCAGTCCGTCGACGAGCTGGGCAGAGGCGGCGGTGATGAGATTAAGGGAGGGAATGATACTCGTATATAGTAATCCGATAGATAGTTCAAACATACATTTTTTAAATCGACGATATTTTTATTTCAATATATCGATCTACAGCAATCGAAACATTACTTCTAAATAATATTAATAGATTATTCATATTATTTAGTATATTAATAGAGTATAATTCAGGATATAATTATCATATTCTGAATTAATAATAGTGATAATAATAATAATAATAATAATAATAATAATAATAATAATAATAATAATAATGACATTGCGAGGAATGTGTAGAGTCAATTACTATATTTTTTTCTGACTCTGGCGCTGTAACCCTCATACGTTTTATCCTGACATCCTTGAACTCACAAAATAGTCGATGTCTTTTTTTGATCATCACTGAGTTGCATGGGGATGGGGGATCAGCTAACGCTCGACTTTAAGAATTGGGAAAGGAACAGAATACGGAATGAAGGATTGCGCACTCTCCGTTACCCTTTTATAAGGAATTACTTCAGCATCTGTCTTTAGTTGATGGGAGGAAAATCTCCAGGACGGTCGTCTAGACAGTTGCCTGCTTCAACGCAGTTACTTAGCTCTGCCTACTAGGTTGCTTCTTGAATATAGTGCCTCCCGGGTTACGAAAGGACTGGCGAGTTTTTACGTTATCACACCACGTATGTTCCAATATATCAGAAAAATTACTGTTTTTCAATTAGATTTCTGATTCAGAAAAACAAAAAGTTCAGTTCAATCACAGTTGGATTTAATCAAAACGCTTGAGAGATGATCCTTGAATCACTTTAATATCGGTTCACTTGACCCTGTTACATAGTGTATTTATGTACTTATCAAATTTGTGTGCTTACATTTCTTCGCTATCATAAAAACGTGCGCGCGCGTGCGTGTGCGCACGCGTGTGTTTGTGTGTGTTTTTTTAATGTAACCAGATCAGTGGGATTGCCATTTTACTGATGAGTATTTGTTTTAATTATGTACTATAATAGATATTGGCTCGAAGTTACGAGTAACTGTAAATTTGCTATCGTAATCCTATTTTTGATCGAGGACATCCACACTGGGTACCTCCATGATGATTGTTGTTAATTTTGTGAAGAAAACAAGATTGAGAGTGAGAGGTGAGACAAAAATTTCTCTAACTTATGGGGGACGCAACAAATCTTCAGGGAAACGGGATTTAATTCTTGTAGGAGCAATGCTGGTTTTTCCTAGGTTGAAGTGGCTGGTGCAAGGGGCAGTTTGGAGGATGCAAAAAAATTTGTATGACAGCAAGGAAATGTAATTTACAATTGGTTCTATGTCAAGTTCTCTATGAAGTTGTTTATTGGATATATACACACTGATTTGTGTGGTTTCGTGACGTAATGCCATCCCCCACTGATTCTGGATTCGATCCCTGGCCAATCCAAGAGGAATACTCCACCGTCATGATCACTTTGACCTACTGATTAAACCATTCCGGATCTCAGTGACCTCGGAAATTAAAACAAAAAATCGAAATAACTAAAATATAAATTTAAAAAAACCTTGCATGCGACTTGAGTCTAGCATTATTGCGTACATTGAAGTGTGGTTATTTACATTCAACCTGTCAATCTTCTTTTATTTCAGATTGCCTAGTTCGAAAATTGGCCAATCGAAATTCATTGCAATATCTAGACATCCTTTTAAATTTCCATTCCCCACACCAAGTGCGAAGCGGGTTACCACTCTGAAAATGGGTTTTCGTGTTGACCGACGGACGACAACATTCAGTAATGGATTTCTGGACGTCGGCCAACACACTCGCTCCGACGTCGCGGGCCGTCACCTGGTGATGATGGCAAGATATCGCTGGAACGTCAAGCGTAAGCAAATGTACGTTCGGCGGCTGGAGATATCAGGTGATGGAACGAAACGGAGTTGAAAGACTCTGAGTTGGCACATAACACGCACTACACTTACCGTAGCAAATTATGCGCCCAGAAATACAAAATAATGAATCAGTTAATCAAAAACCACACGGTGAAACCACCCCAGAAATACGGGTTATTTCTACCGGGAGCGGTAGCTCACTGCGTCATCTAATGTCACTGCAGCGCATCTGACCGGGAGGTCCTAGGTTCGAGTTCTGACGGCGGCAGGATTTTCGACACTAGCTTTTCAGCTAGGTCGAATTCAGTCGCTGTCTGGATGAGAATTCTAGCGGCCGGCTGCTCTGATCGGTAGTTTTCCGTGGTTTCTTCGATCAACATCAGGCGAATGCCGGAGCAGTACCCTACCAAACTGGCCACGGACCGCTCGCCATCCAACGTGGGAAGATCACCGCCATCTCCGGAGAAAAACATGCACTACACAACGGGATTAATGACCCAAAAGCAGTTGACGTGCCCGGAAACACGAAAAAATCAATTAAATCAACGGGTTATTTCTACAGGAATACGTTAATATTTGTAGAGGAATACGTATGGCATCCTACAGCCAATGAAAAATAAAATCCAGTCATAACTTTAGAAGAAAACATCAACGGTTACCCGGCAAACTAGCGAAAGATGGTGCACCCTATCCGGTTTGGAAGCAGTGGTCTCTTCAGAGAAATGAGCTCCCAGTCAGCGCATTTCGCGCGAACATTCTTCCGGGGATGTTCCAACTTCCGAACAGCCACGAGGTGAGCGGGGGGGGGGGAGGACGAAGTTCGAAAGCAGAAACGGGAGAATGCCCGGCTAGCAATTCTTCGGGAACAGTGAGCCTAAGGGGCGGGAGAGGAGTAAAACTCGGACCTCCACTGGCGGGTGGATGTCTGCGAGAGCACGCAACTTTTTCGAGAAGTCGAGAGTCATTTCGAAGTGCAGACGCACAATGCACACGCTTTTTGAAACGGATGCGGAATGTTTTTTGGGGGAGAAAAGAAATCACTCAGGTTAGGGTGGAGGTTGTGTGTCTCCGAGGCCGTCTCTGAAAAAAGTTGAAATCCAATACGCGGGGATGCTCAGAGTTTTTGGAGTCTTTTCAGTCTTATGAGATCTTTTTTGTTCTCAATTCTACTTTATGGGACAAAAAACACGTAGTTAAATCAGAGTGAGCATAGAGTTTTACATTTTCATGTTATCGTTCAGGAGAATAAATATCACGAAATCTAATTTCCTAATGGATCTGCTTTTCTAATAGAAAAGTAAGTACATATGCACCTCAAGTGGAAGATATCTGAAACTTATATTATATTAAATACTTTACCATGGTCTACTAAAAGCGTAAGAAGTTTACTTACAGGAAAAAATATTACTACAAGTTATACATTTACAACTACTCACAAGAAGTAAATGTTACACACCCGATACTCTTATTATTCTATTTTGAGATTTTAGAGATAATTTCTAAATTCGTAAGCACTACTCATTTATTTTACATTTTATTAGTAATCTAATAAATTCTGATCGAATTATAAGATGTATAGTCACAATTTGTTGGATGTGTAAGAGCAGGTGAACATCAACAGATCCGACCTGTTTGCATATTTTGGTGTATCTTTCGTTATCTCTACCGGTATGGTTAAAAAACGTCAGAATGATATCGTTTGACGCGTGATTCATTGTGACATTCACTGCACTGCGAGACAAAGGTTCTCAAAACGCACAAAAATTACAATTCATAATTTCAGCTCGGTTAATACTTATGTTTCCCTTCAAAATAATAATCACAAAGGCGGCTAAGAAAGTTGTTTCAACTCCCCAACTTCTTCTCGAGAGCAATGCCTTCAGAATAACAAAAGTTTCCTTATTCATTTAAAAACCCTTTCGTTCTAAACGGTGCGCGAGCAGAGGGTAAAATCACATGAAAACTCTTCTCCCCCATTTTCATCTCATTTTATCATCTTCAGGCTAGGAAGCGAACCCCAAAAATAATTCTGCGATTCAAAAATTAGAATATATTTTAATAAGTTTGGCTATGAGGTTAGTATTTTACTTGACCAGAATAGTACTTATTATTACCACATATCATCCACATGCGTACATTGGAAACATGATGCTCTAATTGGCAGAAAGATATTCGAGACATGAATAAAAAAAGAATCACGTATTTGCCACGACTCCAGAGACTTCATTTCGATTCGTTAACTGTTGATATTCCAGCAAATAATGAAGGTTTGTTGAATCTCTCTGAATAGCAAAGTAAGGAAGTGGGGTTGAGTTCTTGTAACAATAAACATTCAACAATGATTACAATGTATGTATTTGGCATTTTGGGTCCAATATCCAACTTGGTCAACTAGCTAACGGTGTCTACCTGGTATAAGTTTAATTTCCAAACGTGGGGGGTACGAGACACATGTGGTGAACATAACGTATTTCCTTCACCTGATTAGAATGTAATAAACACTTTTAAATACCTATTTCGCCCTCGCGATTTAGCTCATAAGTCAATGTGCTTGCTTTCCATGACCCGATCCCGGATTCGATTCCCGGATGGGCAAAATTATAATGTGCGTTTTCCTTGGAATGTCCCAGTACATGTTACTGTGTGACGATGAGGAAACTCACTTCTCAGGTTGAGAAGATCAGAATACGGCGTGGGGATGTTTTCGTACCAACCACCCGTACCCCATTAACGCCTACCCATGGTCGCGAGACCGGTACGCAGCCGGTAGGCCATAGCCCGTACATGGGTTGTCCCGCCACGTACAAACAGACAGAAAAAAACTATTTCATAGAGACTATTTGAATTAATTGTTTTTAGCTCCGGCTTTCCCCCATGTCTGCAGAAATCAGCGGTTGCACTAAGAGACCGAGAGCAGTAGCTCAGTGCATCAACTGATGTCACTGCAGCGCCTCTGACCGGGAGGTCCTACGTTCGAGTCTTGACGGCGGCAGGATTTTCGACACTAGCTTTTCAGCTAGGTCGAATTCAGTCGCTGTCTGGAGGAAAATTGTAGTGGCCGGCTGCTCTGATCGGTAGTTTTCCGTGGTTTCTCTGATCAACACCAGGCGAATGCCGGAGCTGTACCCTACCAAACGGGCCACGGGCCGCGCGCGATCTGTCCTTCCTCTTCCTTGTTCTATCCTCTCCCTTTACACACACACTATACTAACATGCACTACACTACCACATATCCCGGGAGACCGGTCGGGAATTTACAGCTTGTCCCGGCTGGGGCGGTGCCCCGCTGGTGGGAGAGTCCTGGTTAGAGGGAAATTCCACTTGCCGACTGTATGTCGGCGCCGGATCTCGCCAGCCAGCGGGGCAAGATCACCGCCATCTCCCGATAAAAACATGCACTACACTAACGGGACTAATGACCAGGGCAGTTGACGCGCCCGGAAACAAGAAAAAATCAATCAATCAATGCACCAAGAGTCGCACGGCGCAAGCTCAGGGGAGCGTTTCCGCGGGCGGCCGCGGGTAGGCGTTGGCGGCGCCACCGTCGCGCCCGATGAGCGTTTTAAATTAATTACCCCCTGGCGCGGCTAATGAGATTATTCGAGCGAGGCGCTCGCTTTCTTCGCGCTTTGTGACGCTACGCGCCGGTGGCGCTCCAAGCGGAATGGGGCGGCGCCAGGGTGGGGAGGGGGAGAGTGAAGGGAAGGCGGGGTGACGTTTGGAAGAGAGCCAGTAGCGAGGTGTGCGGAGGAAGGAGGGGGGCAGTAAAGGGATGATCCCCGCAGGTCTGTACGAACCCTACCGTTACTACGTAAGAAAGGCGTCACATCGCAAAAACGGTATTTTTTTAGTTAAGCGAAAAAAGATGTTTAAAGAATAGTACAATTTTACTACTAAAAAGCTCAGAGAGGTAGTTACAAAGACAGTCGCAGTTAAGAGTAACACATTTCGTATTTGGTCACTTTGCGCGTGATAAAATCGCACACCTGGAAAAAAGCAGTTTCTGAGGTGTGTAACTTTTTTTGCCCGTACGATTATGCGGTCTGTCAAAAATATTTCTTAAAGTACTCTTATCTCTTCACACAGTCACAGGTTTCGAGAAAATATCATAAAGGAATGTTAGGGCTAAAATAGAGACGGTTAGATCGCCAATGGGAAATATATGCTACTTTATAGATCTCTCTTCTACGTGTAAAACAGTAAGGAAAGATGACAGTTTTGAACAATTTATATAAAAAGACATCGTCACGAAACTCAGTAAGTGTGCTATTTGGGAATGGGAATCCACCCTCAGACCTGCCTCAAACGGATTAACGGGGTAAATTAGAAGTTCGTGGATTAAAATAAAAGAAACGCAGGAAATGCGCGCCCAAATTACGTTTCTTATGGCGTCTTCTACAAAATGAGACCTCTCTAGACGTTCTACTATTCCTGAAAAGTACCTTTCCAGCGGCATGGATTGTCAAAGCCCTTCGAAGTTCCAGTATGAAGCTATCTTGACGTTTAAAACAATAGTAGGAAAATCACGGGATCGGTCAATTAATGGATTACACTAGTTTGCCAACGTTTCGGAATATTTTATTCCATCATCAGGGCTAACAACCAAAAACACAATCACAATAAATACGGACAGACTCTTCTGAACAACAACAACATACAAAAAAACATGAATGAACATACATGTGGAACAATAATTATACAGATAACTAAATAAATAAATACATTATACACCGTATATCTAAAGGATACACACCTTACTAATAGATAAAATGGTCAACCAACCTGTGGAGAAACATTATGGTTGACCATTTTATCTATTAGTAAGGTGTGTATCCTTTAGATATACGGTGTATAATGTATTTATTTATTTAGTTATCTGTATAATTATTGTTCCACATGTATGTTCATTCATGTTTTTTTGTATGTTGTTGTTGTTCAGAAGAGTCTGTCCGTATTTATTGTGATTGTGTTTTTGGTTGTTAGCCCTGATGATGGAATAAAATATTCCGAAACGTTGGCAAACTAGTGTAATCCATTAATTGACCGATCCCGTGATTTTCCTACTACTTATTAACGGTCGTGATTTCTACAATGGTTTAAAACAATCTTATAAACTGAGTAATTCTGGCAATTTTAATGTTACTTTTTATGTGCACTATTGAATCATTTTCTTATCTAGTAGAATTTATTTATTTATTTATTTATTTATTTATTTATTTATTTATTTATTTATTTATTTATTTATTTATTTATTTATTTATTTATTTATTTATTTATTTATTTATTTATTTATTTATTTATTTATTTATTTATTTATTTATTTATATTTATTTTGACGTCAAAAACAGTTAAAACTGCGTATGACGTTCTATGGGGAGAAGTGAATTTTTTCTCTGGCGATGTACATAGAGATGAAATAATTTCATCTCCGGCGATGTACATAGAAGCTCGTGTGCACACGTGGCCCTATCCGGGCTTTCCAGCGTCGAGATGAGCTCCGACCGGATGCCGCGGTTGCCGGATGCCGGGCTCGTTAGCGCTGCGATAAAGGGAAGCGTTGATGAGATCACACCAACTACCTGAACTCTCACGTTGCTTCGTACAAATACATAATGACCAGCACGTTAACTATTAAACACGGTTATGCATCCTCTAAATACTAAAAGATATATCAATACTGTAATGCAAAAAATGTAACGTTATATTTCAAGGGAAATATCCTTTAATATTTCGAAAACGTTTGAAAAGGAATTTAGTCTTTCTTTTATTTAATGTATTTTCAATTTGTTACATGCCAAAACATTGAAATGAAATAGTTACGGTTCGTAGAACCACGTCCATTCAAAAATATGAATTATCCCCTATGTGAAATTTATGAAGGCAAGACTTTTCAAATAGATGCCGGTGCTAAGAAAAAGTGATGTTACCAGAATAACTCTTAAAACGTCTTAAACTTCAAGAGGAGGCGAACTTGCAACAGGTTGACTGGATGTGCGAAGTATTTCAAAAGATCTGCATGGGATCAAACAATGATAGATGTTCACGCCAAGTCGCGATTTGAGTCTTAACATCAGACCGAGAGCCAGCTGCATGAACAAATATCCCAACGGAGTTTAGAAGTTTATTAGTAAAATATTGCATTGTACGGGGACCATACATTAATGTTATCAGCAGCTTTTTGAAATGTAGAGATTTAAAAATACAGACACAAGGACCGGTGTGAATCAAACACCCAGTGAACAGTATGTGTAATCTAGACGTTGCGTATACCTCCTTTATCCAGTTTGATTCTCTAAAGTCAAACCTTTTCAAAATTGCGATCAATTTCCTTAGCGTTATTATAACACGATTGTTCTGATAATCCATGGCCCACTATTAACAATAAGATCAGTTTCATCATGTAAGTACTATCCATGATCTCTTAATACGATCTATCCACGCCAGTATGTCTGAACCGTTCGCAGAAGGAATGGTTAAATTTAATAGAAAATTACGGTTAATTGGAAGTTTTACAAAGTGGTTAAAATGTTATATCTGATGGTCTCGTTTGATATTTCCCTAATCTCGTATTGTAATAAGATGTCTTACGTAACTTGTGTCTTAAACATCTATTAGTTTACGACATAATTCTTACGACACGCGAATATTCGTTCGGCGAAGACGTCGCCCAGGGCAAGCCACGCCCCCGCTTTGTGAGCCCCTCTCAAAATACGACCTGCGCTGCCCGCTCCGGGACTCCGCACCGCCGCCCGCCCCTCGCAGACGTAAATTCATTTCCTGCGAGATAAAAGTAGCCAGAGACGTTGATTAAACTGCGGGACCCGGCGCGTGCGTCCGCGTGGGCGGGGGCGGGGCGATGAGGGCGGCGACACGGGCGTGACTCTCGCGGAGGTGTGGGCGAAACACGGGAGGCGTTTGAGGCAGCGAGAGAGAGAGGAGGAAGTGGCCCGAAGAAGGGAGGAAGTGGGATGGACAGAGGAACGGGGTGGAGGGAAAGTGAGCAAGAGGAAGGTGGGAGAGAGGAATGGAGAGAGAAGGATGATCGAAGAGGTGGAGGGAGACAGATAAAGGAATGCGGAGAGTAAGGTCTGGAGAGAGAGGGGTAGGAGTGAGTGAGTGATGGAGAGAGCGAAGGAGGGAGAAATTAAGAGATTAAGAGAGTGAAGGCTGCAGAAAGCAAGGAAAGGGATAGGTGGTACAGTACGGGAGTTATATAAGAGAGGTTTGGAGTCAGTGCGAGATAGAGTGAAGAATGAGAAGCGAAGGGATAGAGAAAAAGAGGTAGTAGAGAATGTGAGGAGCACAGAGTGGGAGAGGGAGTAAAGGCGGTAATGAGTTTTGAAAGGGGGGATGATGGTGTGAGAGGGGGATAGAGAGGAATAAGGAAAAGAGAGAGAGCGGAAAGAAGGTAATGAAGAATGGAAATAGAAAGTGAGAGGGGGGATATACAGAGGGAGTAGTCAGGCAGATAAGCATAGAGAGGAAAGGAGAATGGAGAGGGGGTAAAAGGAGCGAGAGATAGATGGAGGAGAAGATTAGAACGCGAGAGGACGCACAAGGAAATTAATGAGGGGGAGATGAGGATTTAGATGGGAGTTTGGAAGTGTTGACAGCAAAGGAAGCTCTTTGGCGATAGACCAACAGTCAGCACAAAATGAGAGGAAAAGGGCACTGCATTCAGAATCGTATATAAGAAATAAATATTTTAAATTGTACGATTAAGAAAGAAGGAAACAAATAAAGATGTAACTAATTATTCCATGAGAGCGAGTATGTAAGAGAAAATTGAGACCAATATTACAAAAGGAAATTAACCGAAAGCAATGTGCCAGGTGCAAGAGAGTGGGAACCACGTGTGTAATATTTCACCCACCCAGTTCCATGACATTCGACAAAACAAACGTTGCCAATTGCCAAAAACAAGCACCTGCGCGAAATCAAAAAAGTTAAGGTCCAACTACAGCCAGAAAACAAAACGCACACACTCGAATCTTGAGGACGAAATGAAATGAAATGTAATGTAATTTGCTCACTGGGGCTGGGAGAAAAGTGAAGAATGAAAGTATGCAAATAACGATTGGAATATAAAGAAGCGAAGGAGAGTGTTAAAAAGTTTATTGAGTAGAAAAGAAGTATAGCAAAAGAAGAGAAATTCGTAGAAGTGAAGGAAAAGTTGGAACAAACGTAGGAGAGCTTTAAGTGCGCAAAGAGTCAGAAAGTGGGGAAGAATGTGCGAAAGTATCTAAATGGGTAACAATGCAACGAACATGAGTGACGATGGAAATAAAATGTTTGCAAATGGAAGAACAATATAATGGAATAAGAAAGAGAACAAAATGGGGAAGGAAAGCTGGAAGTTGAAATGAAGGTGAGAGATTTTCACAAAGATCAGATAAAGCAAATCACAAGCAGTGGGAGAAAGGTATGAAGAAGAGCCAGTGAGAGGAATCTGAATGCAAAAGGAATGTGAGAGCGTTCAATTAAAAAAAAACAGGGAGGGGTGTTGTATATGGAAGGTAAGGAAATCATAGGAGAGAAGAGATAATAAGAAGTGACGGAAGGATAGAGAGAGACAAGGAGTCATAGAAAGAGGAAAGAAGGGAGGCATAGAAAAAGTCAGGGAGGGATATAAAGCCGTAGAAAAGGATATAAAGAAGTAAGGAGACACATAAAGAGGTAAGTAAGAATAGGAAAAGCGTATATATATATATATATATATATATATATATATATATATATATATATATATATATAAAGGACTAGGGGAATAGAGAAGAAGAGAGAAATAGAGTGAGTCAGCTTATTTGGCATTTCAGGGCACGACAACTTGTAAAGTCATTAGTCCTATAAATGTAGTGCATCCACATCACATCTCGAGTGATGGTGGTGGTGGTGGTGTTGCTCCCATGCTAGGACGTGAGATCTGGCACCGATCTACACGTCTCCTTGCGTGGGGTTTCCACCCTTCACTCTGCAGGTATAAGAAAAACAGGAAGGATCAAAGAGGGAATGAAAGGGAGGAAAAGATTAGGGTAGGACACGAAGAAAATAAAGAAAAGGGGGAAGAAGGAAAGTCAATGTCGAACATTGCCGTCAGTGTGGGCAAGCGAGTATGAAAAACAGCAGCGGGAGTACAGGGTCCTGTGGCGAAGAAATGGGACGGGTGGGGGACGGCAGGAGCGTGCACGGACGAGGCGGCAACCGCGGCGCTAACCTGCTTGATTAACGCGCTCCTCCAGGCAACGCCGCGTGCCCGCGCGGTGCCGCTGTCGCCGTTTATTAAAAGCGCTCACCTCGCCTCCAAAGGGCGGAGACGGCTTGCAGGCGTTTATTCAGGCAAGGACTTCAGCGCGGGCGTTCACGCCTTGAGCGCGTAGACCCACGCTGTGTTTACAACGTACAAAACTTGAAATTGTAGTTACAGAGCAACTTCCGTAAAACAAAGTCAAACATTTTGTTACAAACAATGAAATATAAACAGATATGTTTTATTATAAGTTGACAGAAATCACATTTTCTTACCAACGTGATGTATCCAAAAGGATACTTCTAGAGCTGTGAGGTATCGCGGCTTCATTCAATTTCTCAAACTACTTCGGTGTTTAAAGGCTCATAAGCACAGTAGTTCCTCATCCTACATTTTCCACCCTGCCTTCCCGCTCAACAACTTTTGTGACATCAATATTTACAGAAAAAATTATCTTATTAGTAACTACAGAGTCCAACATTATTTCACCATCCGCTGTAAGAGGAAATATCTGTAAGTACATAGAGATTAATTTGAGATTTAAAAAATTGGTACGTCGGCTCAGGAGAAAGTAAAACACAAGCTGATGGATGGACGTCTGTTAATCCCACATTCGCAATGGAGGTATCCCATCCTCCCTCCCTTCCTCTGTCCCTCCCTCCATCTCTCTCTCCATCTCCCTCACCATCTCTCTCTCTCTCTCTCTCTCTCTCTCTCTCTCTCTCTCTCACACACACACACACACACACATCTCACACATAATGGTCGCAAAGAGACATTCACAAAAAATAACGCGGGGCGTGGAGAACTAGACGAATGTCCCACAAATAAAACAACGCAGAGAGCGCGCACGCAATTTATTATTCGTCCGTGAAAATGGGATACATTTTAACATTTTATGCGCCGACTAAAGCTGACCGAAACGGTCGGTGTAAATTCTAAACGCTTATGAAAGTAACAGGAGGCGACAACGCTGTCCGCGAGCCATTGAAAAGTTTATGCGCTCGTAAAGGGCAGGGGGAGGAGAGAGGAGGGAAATCCCGTGGCCAGCGGTGGAAGGGGAGAGGAGCAGGGAGGGCGAGTGGGGGAGAGGCGAGGCATGGGGTCGCTACGCGTGGCGGGGCTTTCGCTCTCCGTGTGTTGGCTGGAGCGGGGCCGGGAAGTGTGTGGTCGGAATGCGGGTTCTGTTAAGGGCCGAGGAGGTGAGGATACGGTCGAGGGAATGAAAAGAGGTCGGGCGGGGTGAGATAGGGCGGGGTGAGATAGGGCGGGGTGAGATAGGGCGGGGTGAGATAGGGCGGGGAGAGAGACGGGGCGGGGAGAGAGACGGGGCGGGGAGAGACGGGCGGGAGAGACGGGGCGGGGAGAGACGGGCGGGAGAGACGGGGCGGGGAGAGACGGGCGGGGAGACGCCGGGGCGGGGAGAGACGCAAGGAGAGACGGGGCGGGGAGAGAGGGCGGAGAGACGGGGCGGGGAGAGACGGGGCGGGAGGGACGGGGCGGGGAGAGACGGGGCGGAGAGACGGGGTGGCGAGAGACGGGCGGGGAGACGGGGCGGGGAGAGACGGGGCGGGGAGAGACGGGCGGGGAGGGACGCGGGGCGGGGAGAGACGGGGGCGGGAGAGACGGGGCGGGGAGAGACGGGGCGGGAGAGACGGGGCGGGGAGAGACGGGGCGGGAGAGACGGGGCGGGGAGAGACGGGGCGGGGAGAGACGGGGCGGGGAGAGACGGGGCGGGGAGAGACGGGGCGGGGAGAGACGGGGCGGGGAGAGACGGGGCGGGGAGAGACGGGGCGGGGAGGGACGGGGCGGGGAGAGACGGGGCGGGGAGAGACGGGGCGGGGAGAAACGGGGCGGGGTGAGACTGAGTGGGAGAGAGGGCAGGGGGAGAGGAGGCGGGAGCAGAGAGGGCGGGGAAGAGAGGGTTAGGAGAAAGAGGGCAGGAAGTGATACAACGGCAGCGTGAGAGAAATCGGGGAGGAGCAACGGTCGAGAATAGAATGGGTGTGGGCGATTGTCTGAAAGCTGTAGGAAGGCCGCGAGTTTTCGATTCATCACTGCGACGGACGGCTGCCTGACAAGAGGTCCAGAGGGGCAGTGAAGAGCAAAAGGGAAAAAAGTCAGTGATGTTCGTTTTTGTGGTTGGGTAAGCGAGTTGATGAACTGAAAAGGAACTGGGTATCGGAGTTATGACGGAGGGGGAACATATGAATAATTAAGCGAATCAAATGCAGATGAATTGGGTGAAGGGAAATTAGAAGTAATACTTCTGAACCGAATAGAGAACACTTAACACAAGAGTTTTTATTATATTATTTCAGACGAAAAAAATTATAAGTAATCTGCGTTCTTTTTTCTCGCAATGAAGCTGTTAAAATTAACACACACCACCAAATTCATAATAAAAAAGAATTGAGCAACTCATATTCCACTTCAACATAAGTGTTATGGTATCGGACAACTAGAACGGTAATAAAAATAATGCTATCAAGGAAAGATGACAGTTATGTGCTCCGAAGTGAACTGGAAAGCTGTTGAACAGCAAAACAATATCATGATTCCAAACGCTATTGTTCATCCAGATCCCAAAATTTTAAAAATTGCAGTATTGAATAACAATAATAATAATAATAATAATAATAATAATAATAATAATAAGGTATTTTTTACCAATGATACATAGAAAGCTATTTTGATAACAATTAATGCGTAGATTATTATAGTCTGAATGATATTCTGCATTTTATAAAAGCGTACACCCTGATTATTGCAGAACGCACATGAGTAGAACAATGTTGGAACACGTCCACCAACATTCCCCACCGTTCCGACATAACCAGATGCGGGCAACGCAATTCAAACCGTAAATGAGAATCCTCTCTCCGGATGCTGTTGGTCGGATTTCCGGAGAACAAGCCGGAAGTGGTTACAAGAGCCATAAACCACAGAAAGATGTTACGCTTAACTCCACTCCTCGGAGTCTACCCGGGATATACTATTCGTGCACGCATGCAGCCATAAATCTTGCACAAACACGGGTAAGTACTTCCCCTCCCGAGAGAAATTTACGGGGTGGGGCTGTGTGTTTACGCTCGCGCGTGCGCAAGGTTTTCATTGAAACGCGACTGACGAACGTAAAAATATTGCGTCTTACGCAAGCTAATCCTCAATACGCGCTCAACTTTATAACCAATAACGGAAGCTTTAAAGTAGGTCTGTTTTATTCCACAAGTGCAATGGCCGATAAAACCCAACTGTTGCGAGTGACGCATTCAATATCGCAGAGTTCCCAGACAAGGGGAGCATTGCCTTTGGAAGAAAAAAAAAGTTTCAAAGAAAAATAATGTGAAGGAAGAGTCAATGCTCTGTAGAAGTTTCTACACGCCGCTGCTCTCTGAATGCATCTGCAGTCGATTTTTCTTCGTCTCGTGATTCTTGAGCAATATCTGTCTCATATTGTAGGTATTGAGAATTGAAAAGTAGTTGTTAGATTTGTAGATTTTTCATAAACGAATGGGAGTTTGAATGAAGAACTTATATTTTGAGGGCCTTGTGGTTTGCCTATGCAATCTGCATCACAATTAAAGGTTATTTTCAAAGGTTCAAATGCACTCGTGTATACCTGGGCTGGAGGCGAACATATTTTCATTTTCTCTGGAAGCGCCAAGAATAATAATGTATGTGAATACCTTAACTCAATACAGAAATGAAAATTACCGAGTTTAAAAATAATTACTATATTTAATGCTAGTAATTATTATTGAGTTTAACAATAATAATTACAAACAAAACAAATAATAAATACAATCAAAAGTGCTGACAATTTTCTTCAGTTTCAGCGTGTATACTTTCAGCGTGAAATATTTGGTTTCAATTTTACGAGGATGTGACATTGAATAAATCTCAGTAAAATATTTTTAGATCATGCAACATTAATTGTGTCTAATAATCACATTGAAATATAAATAGTCCATAACTTTACCAATCATAATGTCAACAAGACGTAGCTGTATCATATGTTTGGAAAATAATTCGAATATTAGAATATCTGTATATTCGAACATTCAATAAAACCTGAAAATCTATGTTACATCAGTTTATATAAATGTATACAGCGGAAGAAAAATATCTTTATCTGTTTTGGAAATTCTCATCAATTAAATTAATTATGATTATAACGATGAGTACTGTACTAATGTCCGGGTGTAGGTGATGATGGATGCTTGGACCTAAATGTCCTCCCCTTTCCTGGGCAGATGTTCACTGTGTTGGTTTGCCTTTGCCTTCCGCCGCGTAAAACTTGTATATATAAAGACAACCACGCCAATGTCGCTTGCTGAAAACGTCCATGCCCTACGGGGGACTCAAACTGGCAGCCTTCGGATCCGCGTAGAGGAACGCAGCTTGAAGCCCCTTACACCGGGCTAGCCTGTGTAAGAAGACAACACATTCATAATCATTTCGTATTTAATCTGAAGGGGCATCATCTGATTCAGACTGCAATACACAACAGTTCTGCGGGTTGCCTACTCTGACGTCACCTCACGGCGAAATCGAAATTAAACCTTTCACACTACTAGGAGCAAGATTCGTTTGGCTGCCAGGAATGTACTTACAGATCAAACAAAAACATGTTTATTGTACACTCGGTAAGAGCGTACTCAAATTAATGGGCATATAAGCTACCTGGATTTTTTTATTTCGCATTGGCAACACTACCATAGCATTTAATTTCACTTTACTATGTTAATATTATACGATATTTAATATTTGAATATTATACTATTTGTACATCAGGTTTCAAAAAGCATATTCACGTGAATTAGTGTTATTATTAATATTATTAGTGTTATTATTAATTATATTATTACTGTTATTATTATAGAAGTAAATAACAAAAAGCAAACAGAAATGGATTAGGACGTTCATTCATTAGAAACTACCTAATCGTATTTTGTAGTTGTTTGCGGCGGATCATGCAATTAAGAAAACATAGCTTGTCCTAGGTTATCAAATACACCACTTTGAATCACCAAGTATAACAAACAAATTCTAGTTTCCAAACCGGAAGACATTTTAAATCAAGCGAAGCACAGAAACCCACAGCGCGGACGAGCCGTCCTAAAACAGAACACGAACTCATCTGACGCGTGTTCGGTTAACCGCCAATCGTAAAAAAGGGTCCATTTTCTCTTTGCGTGGTACAGCCAACATGACACATTTCACAGTCATTCGGCGCCAAATTAATAGCGTTGGAAACCGCAAAAACGTTTCAATTGAAATCGTGTATCGACTGGTTCAATCGCTGGGCTTCGAATCGAGCAAAAACTCTGCAAAGCGTTACAATAAGGAAGTAAAAATATGTTTCGCTGCGAACTAAAATAACCGGACGATACAGTAGCGGAAATGTGAATGTACATTAATGGACCAAATATATTATTTTACTCGGACAAAACTAGCTTCACACAGGTGAAGGAAATTCTCAGTTCAGAGGATTAAAAATTGACGAGGCAAAATTTGAACAAAATATGTTAAAATCAGACGTTGAAATATTTCAGGAAGTCTCGGGACATAAATTCAGAACTGCATTTTAATTTAAATTGTAATTTGAATAATATTTAGATAGTGTAAGATGAATAAAAATTAAATGGGCAGTAAAGGCAGGAAAACGTCCGCTGAAAATACGATGGTAACTTAAGAAAAAGCAACAAAAACCAGTTATAAATTAAAAGTATTTGAGAAACATTGTGAAATTTGTGGAAATGGTGAATAAATTAAAAAAATAATTGAGAAACATTGTGAAATTTACGAAAATGGTGAATTGAAATTAAACTTTCTTGATGTACACCACGACAGATGTACATTGCTGAAGTCTGTGTCGAAAATTCAACTGTATCCCTTAGAGCTCTCAGATTACGAAATTTAATTTATTGATTCACAACAACTGTTGCTATTGCATCTGACGGTAATACATTTTTTCATCTGACGGAGACTCTTTTATAGGAGACGGACAGTTGGAAAATGTCAAATGAATCCAACACTCGACCAAAAGGGTGAGATGAGGGAGACGATCTAGAAGGTAGGACCATGTGCTGTTTGTGGTCAAATATTTGAGATATTCATCTGGTATCCTCTTGAAATGTATCTAGGGAAATTATGCAAAACGGCCGATATAAGAGCAACTGGCTACTAGAATTGACATTAAGACAGTGACCAAATTTTACGTAAACTACGACAAAAGATAAGCACATTGAGAAAAGACAACAATTGTAACAAACAATTATTGTTGCAATCAATTAGAAAGCAATTGTCTGAAGCAAAATAGTTTGTTGTATTTGATTTTTAGTTATCAATGAGCATTAAATAACAAAATTAAATTGAAAAACATGTAAACAATTTTCATGTTTCTTTCATTACATTCATCTTGAATTCACACAATTCACACATTTCAGACATTCATCTTGAATGTATCAACTGTGTTATCGACTTTGATTTTAAAATAATTATTAACAAGATTGAAAGAAGGTAAGTAATTAATAGGATTCCGCCACAAAAACAATTATTATTCTGTTAAATACATTTTAGAATTCCTTAACATCCATTATTTTCTGCCGGTTGAATAGCTACTTACTTTGAGTCAGAAAACCGTCATCGTTCGGACTCGAACCTAAGACTTCCCGGTCGGCGAAAAGCCCGAGTCGCAACCACGTCGTAAGCTGCATCTTGTCGCTTCGACGTTTCGCGGGATGCCAACGTATGCAAAATGCCAACTCGCAGGCCGCACAGCCGCGAATCTGCTTACGCCGCAGAGCCGGGATCCACCCTCCGGCACGCCCCAGGTGACAAATTGACGCAATCAACGCTGCGGGCGCTCCCCAGGGAGGAGGCAGAGGTGGGGGAGGAACAGGGGGCCCGAGGAGGGGCGAGGCAGAGAGAGGAGGCGGAAGGACGTGCCTGGAAAGGTCTTGGATTCATTTAAGAAAGGTGTTGGAATAGACCGCCCATGTCCAACGGCAGTGACAGTAGCACTACAAATCTATTTTCTCGAATTAATAATAATAATAATAATAATAATAATAATAATAATAATAATAATAATAATAATAATAATAATAATAATAATAATAATAATAATAATAATAATAATAATAATAATTACTGGTGGTTACTTTATTGAAGATTCTGGTGGCTTCTAACAATACGGCATATATTCAAGCCTTCTGTGTATTGTATATATTCCTGGCATCCAAATGAAAACACTCTAGTGCTCGAAGTGTCATTTTCGGGATCACTCTTGGGGCTGACATTATTATTGGTCACTTTGCTGAAGTTCCACTGAACTGCGACTTCATGGCCGAGATCAGTATATTTTTGGATCTTCTCTTGATGTTTTGCCGATATGTTGTTACGTTGTGGGTGTTGGATTATTATTATTATTATTATTATTATTATTATTATTATTATTATTATTATATACTATAATATTATATTATTATTTACATTCACTCGGAAGAGTTGTACGGAACAAAGACATTTGGTTCGTATATGGAGGCATCTGGCGAGTGGTGTATGGGGTCAGTGATTCCAGTGATCTCTCAGTTAACCTCAAGTGACCCCAATAACACGCAGTGCCCGCCGCGCGCGCTGCCCCTACGCCCACACAGCTGTAGCCCTCCCTCGCCCCCCCCCCCATCGCCCCGCCTCGCACGCCCACACCACTGCGTTCCCCGCCGCTGTACATCTATGTTTATCGAGCGAAACTGCTCTCTTAGTGTATAATCGTCTCCTATATTATTTCATTAGTATACATACCTTTGACGGCTCTCACAGGCCACCAATATTTATAAATGAAATCTATAAAGAAAGAGAATTTCACGTACTCGTAACTAATTGCACTTTTGACATTTAAAATATGAAGGAATTATTTTTAAAAAAATTTAATATTCATGTCAAATGCAACCCGCAACACATGGCCGATTTTTTGATCTTTCTTTTTCTCTCTCTCTCTCTCTCTCTCTCTCTCTCCCCCTCTCCCTCTCTCTCTCTCTCTCTCTCTCTCTCTATATATATATATATATATATATATATATATATATATATATATATATATATATATATATATATATATATATATATAAATCCTAAACGAATCGTTTTGGATCGCTTCTCGATTCTACCCCACCTGTTCAGAGCCTATAGAATCTGCAATTGGATGTGGAATTAAACTAATTACTTGATAATCTACGCGATTGAATTACTGCTTGGTAATAACATTAAGAATAGTTCGTATTGACATGGGTATAATTCATTATTATCGATTACAATGAGATTTAGGACAAGTGAAGGAGAATAAGGTCTGGAAGAAAAAGGTATATTACAGGCTTAATATGGAAATGGAAAAATAGGGAAGAAGGAGGAGTGTAACACGAGAGTATTCTCGGACATTAAGCTAGTAGTTTTGTTATTTTGATTTAGTAAAATGTAAATAGAAGGGTACATTGGATACAGGTTTAAATTCAGTGTCAACGTTGCTTTTTATGATCACGCTCGCCTTTCTTTCGATGCAGCACGCGTTTTACGCCTTCAGTGTAATTCTCAGAAGTCGTGTAGTTTTCTTTTGCCCTAATTTCTTCGACGGAATGTGTTCTATGAATATGTCAGGCGCGTTCAGACTCGAAACTATACCAGATTTCTCCGTCTCGAGTATGTACATGAGGAAGGCAGAAGAACGAGTGATGTTTATTCAATGGAGTCTGCTTTGGCGGTCGCATGCATACAGTAATAGGTTTTCATGAAACCCCAGAAAATTGAATGGAATAAAAAGGAACAGACTAATGTTCTGGTGGAATGTTCTTCGTATTTTGAACGCGCTCACTATCAAGAGCGGGACGGAGCAGTGTGGAGATAGATAGAAACCACTGTTAAAAATAAAAGCCGCTATAAATATAGTGTTATGTTTGCCGTAGTTCACCTGCTTTTCTGGAAACACATGGATTTTTGAATTCCTTTGAATTATTTTGACGATTGGATGATCGCAATAGATCATATTCATATACACAAAGGGATTGAATTACAGCTATTCTCAAAACAATTGACGTATTCTCTGTATTCTTATGAATTGTGAGAGTGACGTTGTTCGAGAAAATAGTGTTGTTGTCATGCTGTTTTGTGCATGACAGGACCTTCTTCATGCCCTCAAAATGTTTAAATTGATCAACAGATTTCGATAGCCGACAAACAAAACTATTTATTGTCAGTGTTGGAGTGTCAGAGGCTGAAAGGTTACTTAACATTCCAGTTTTTCAGTTATATTCTTGCACGTATTCGCCTACAGTATCACTTTCGCAACATTTTTCTCTACCAAAAAAGGAGGGATATAAAGAAACTCACAGTTTTTTCGACACAATTACTCGACTACGTACGTTTTATAAAGTATTTCTCTCTTATTAGATGCATCTACGACTTATCGTCAGTGATAATCACAAAACGAAAAATTGTCTACCCCTCTGTTCTTCATCTCCTCAATTACGATGATGAATATTTCCAACAAAACACAAAAGTGTTGATCCTGGACATCTCTCGTGAAAAGTGCCACGTGTCGAGTCGCCTCCACATGTTCCAATCGGACGTTGAGGTCGTCGTCCGCCGCCGCGCTCCCCCCAGGGAGCCTTTGAGGGCACGCGGCCGAAGCGGGGACGGCGGGGGCGGGGAGGGCGGCGTGGGAGAAGGAAGTAGGGAGTTTAGGACGAAACGTCACGGCGGGGTATAGAGTGAGGAGTAGTGACAGTGTGAGAGAAGGCAGGGGAGTCTTGAGGGGAAGACGTCACAGCGAGGAGGAGGTTAAGGGATGGGGTGAGAGCGGGCGGGTTTGGAGTGATTGGGGTGGGGAGAATGCAGCGGAGACTTGACGAGAAGACGTCACGTAGAGTAGGTTAAGGGATAAGGGCAGAAAGGGGAGGGGTTAGAGTGGGAGGGGTGTGGACACGGTAATGGAGACTTAAGGAGGAGACGTCACGGGGTGGAGTGAAGGTGTTGCAGCGGCGTAGGTAGTAGAGAACGAGGCAAAAGCAGCGATGTGGGTGGTGGGGATGGCAAGGTTTATGAAAGATGATGCGAAGGGGAAGTTTGAAGACGTAGCGGGAGGCAAGGAAAAGCGAAGTAGCGAGGGTGAAGAGTGAAAATAAAAATAAAAAAGAAAGGGATAGTTCTGAAATTGATGGAATGAAGAGCAAACCTTTATTATTATTATTATTATTATTATTATTATTATTATTATTATTATTATTATTATTATTATTACTATTATTATTATTACTAATATTATTATTATTGTTATTATTATTATTATTAATATTGTTATAGGGTCTCCTTTGAATAGATCTTTCTCTTTCTCCCTCCAACTCCCTCGTGACTAGAGAGACACGAAATACTAATAGAGAGCCTACACTACCAAGCCACCAATCACCAACCAAGCTTTAAATAAGTGTCTTCAAATATAAATAAAACAATATATTGCAGTTCAAGTAACACATTTGAAGTTTCTTTTCCATTTCCCAAACACGTTCAGACGTGAAACCGACGAAAGAAAATCCTTCGCATTACCAACGCATTACACGCGGACCTTCCACCTTCACGCGGGCGGTGTGATATTCTCACCGCTTTTCCTCTCCGCTGGGCCACGCAGCGGTTTTTCCTCTCGCCAAGATACCGCGCCGCGCGCTTTCCGCGCCGTGGAATCTACATATCGCACGCGACATCGCAGGGACATTACGGGAGAATTACGCCGGAGGCCGTCGCACGCACGCGCGTAGGCGGCGCGTGCCGCCTCGATAAGTGCGATTTACGCGCCCGCGTTGCCGCGTGTACGCAACGCGTCCGGTCGCACTGCGACAACGTTTCCGTTCGCTTGTTTCTTTGATTGCCGCGTGTTTGATAGGAGGAAACAAGTGATTTCGGAAATACGCAGTGGCGCGATCAGGCTTATTTTTTTCTCCTTGAGAGTGTGCTGGGTGCAGGACGGCGCCGGATCTCACCATCCTCCGCCGCCACCTCCCGAAGAAAAACTGCACTACACTTACGGGACGAATGAAATTCGTAGTTGACGCGCCCGGAAGCACTAAACAATCAATCTTCGCGCGCGCGTGCGTGTGTGTGTGTGTGTGTTTGTAGGGGGCGGGGCAAGATTTATAGGTGAGGTATCTAGCTATCTGATGTTTTATTATTAATAATTTTAAATTTATGTTGAATTAAAAATATTTTTGTTTGTTGATTGAAGTAACGTATTCATTCCAGATACTATCGTTTTTGTATAGAACTCTACTATTATTATACAAAAGCACTAAAAAGTGCTTTTCGGGAATATGTGTTTTCGACTTCTAAGGGGTGGGGCTGAAGCCCCATTAGCCTACCTGCTTTTGGTGCGACGAAAAATATGCGGATAGTAAAATAAAAGTAGTTTGAGTAGGTGCATATCACGTATTTCTATTATTGACTATTCGTTCTGAAATGATTTTTCCATAATGTCTGTTCTCTCTAGACCTGGAATCACTTGGGTCCAGAAACCACTCAGCCTTTTTCTTGAACCTGGGTACCGCACTGTATCGTGTACTTAATGGGAGGACAATACTTTCTGAAAACGACAAAAAGAAATTAAAGGGGACATGGAATTGAAGTATATTTTAAAATCTCAGTGCAAGGAACTCGTTATGATCTCTTTACTGCTCAAACAACGCCATGTCGTGTTTTTTCCGAATTTGCTCCCACAAACGTCAACGCCATAAGCCTCATAACCGCGCAGTGCGACTCGACTGCAGTCGTCGGACGCCGCTAACGGAAACCGGTTGACGACGTACGCAATGAAGACGAAGGGTCGCGCATTTTGCGAAGCAGGCGATGCCACCATCCCCCACACCACCCCTTACATAACGTCACTTCCATGTGTCACTCACACGCGAACACGCACCTCAAACTCTACCTTCGCCGTCACCGCCGCCGTCGCCGCCGCCCTCAGAGCTATTTGGGTGAAATTGGCGCGCTTGTCGCGGCTAAATGAGAAAGAATATAAATGGGTGCCCGGCCCGCACGACGCAGGGGAAAATCGACCGCACAAGAGAACAAACCGACCGGTGGCAACGCCGCAAATGGGAAGAAGGCCGTTGTGGTACAGAACGGCTTGTACAGGCTCTTCCAAAAGACGTTACATGTTGCTATGAAATAGATTATGATCGGTGGGAATTGAGAATATAATCTGTAAGGCAAAAAACATAATAAAGTAGAAATATTTTTTTCAACACCTCAGCTCATGAATTTCAAACGTGATGTTCCACTAGATGTTCGAGTACAATTCGATAAGAAGCAGCTGAATAATTTGTCTCCAGAAAAGACAAAATAATTAACATTATGCTAAATGTACGATAATTTGTGTCAATACTTGCAACCATGCTAAAATCTCCCTCTTTGAGACACCCTGTATCTTTTCTGACGGACGCAGATGTAAGGCAGGTTCTTGCGAGTCCAAGACTAGAACCTTGCGGGACGCCGTTTTCTTTCCCTCGGGTCGCGCGGCGTTAAAAATTGTCCTCAAAATTCAGCCCGCCCTGGAATAAGCCGGTGCCGTAACTCAGAAGGATTACGGGCGCGGAGAGAAGAGGGAAGGGTAGCAAAGGCGCAGAAATGGAGGGGAGCGAAGGAGAGAAAAGCTGGTGCGAATAATGCGGCAGAGGGGAGCGCAAGGACGTGGAAGAGAATCATGGGCCGGGCACGAGATAAATGGAGTTTGGATCTGGAAAAAAGATGAAATGCAATTAAAGGTATTTGATAATGGTATTTTGCTCGCTGTGCAATTGCAATATGTTCAAGATAAACGAAACACTAGATTGACAACAACTGAAATTATATTGTTTGCATTTATTCCATTGGAAGGAAGAATTATTACATTATTGAAAGTGCATACACATTCCTGCGGAATCGGAAAACCAAACAAAACCAGACTTATAGTCATTGGAAAGTTTCACGAAATTATTTGAGATTTATCTTAAATTAGTAGCAAGTAAGCCGGTAATTACCTCTGATAGTTTCTTTCTTCCCTCGCTTTCTCTACATGTACACACACTCTCTCTTACTCTCTCTCTAACCTGTATCCTAGTTCACTCTCACTACCTGAACCATTGCTCACTCTCTACCCGTATTCTCACTCACCATATCTACCTGTATTCTCACTCATTCTCTCTATCTGTATCCTCACTCACTTTCTACACCTGTATTCACTCTATCTCCGCCCTCTCTCCTCTACCTCCACACTCTTTCATTCTATTTTACATCCTCTCTCACGACCTCCACCATCTCTCAATCTAGATCCACAATCTCTCTGCATTCGCCATATCTCCTCCCCCTCCACCCTCTACCTCTACATACATCGCCCCCTTTCTCTTTTCCATTTCTCCCTCTCTTTGGCGCATTATTTTCTTTCTTGTTTCTTCTTTCGGGTTTCGCTTATCCGCACTTTCGCTCGAACTCCCGGGTCACCCGACGGCTTCTTGTAATACTCTTGTACTTCCGAGCACTTTGTACCAAGACGTCGAATCCCCCGGGAGCGCCCAGTGCCTCTTCTCCTACCTTCGAGGAACGATCCACTGCCTCGCTTCCCGAAGCGGAGGCTCAAAGACTCCGGGCACTTGAGCCGACGTCACCGCACTCCCCTCCTCCCACCCCCGCGGCCCCGCCCCAGCCACGCCCCCGGCACTCCAGATTTTATTACGAGTATTTTCGGGCTCTTGACTCCTTTCAGCGTCTCCCCGCGCCAGGCGCCCTTTGCAGCTGCGTGATGGAGCATGCAAATCTCTTTAATCTCGACAGTTAAATAGGATTTGCAGATATTCAAAGCGGGCTGTCAAGGAATTACCTGTTTGTACCTGCTTTTCGGTTTTGTCGAAACATGGACGACAGCGTGATGAAATGAAAAAAGAATATTAATAACAATAACAATAAATAATAATAATGAAAAGAAAAATAATAATGCGATAAAAAGTTGTAGTATTTAAGAGAGGGTAGAGTGAGTGAGTTAACTTCTCTAGTAGATCATCTTTATTATATTATGTATTATTGGAATTTATTTTGTTCTAGTAAAACCTAATTTTAAAAATATCATGTTAGGTTAGATAACTTTGATTAGTTTTTGGAACTGCCACAGACACCCACAAGTAGTTAAGAAAACATCACCCGTAGGAGAAAAAGAGGTACTGTAACAACATTAAACATGGAGGTTTAAGCAAATCTCAGGCAGGCGTCGGATATACATTACACGATTTCATGATGCCTGATGACGATCATAACAGAATGTAACAATTCGTCGGTTATATACAAGTGAAGCAAAGAACAAAAAACAACAAAAACACAAAAAACAAATAAAAAACCGATGATTTAAAATCACTCAAGTTGAATTTGATTCTTTTAAATTTGTCTAATGAATATATTTTGCTACAGGAGATAAACCTGTTTTTTTACTCTGATAATATTGCGTTTAAGGAACTAAAAATATTATGTGCAAATACTCTCGTACATTTTCACGCTTCCGTGACTTCGCTAAAAAAGGAAATAATCGATTATTTAGTACACGCAATCTTCAGGTCATCAATTATTGCACTAATAAAAAAATTGCCTAGTAAAATGCAATGTAAATAACTAAAAACCATAAAAAATGGTATTGGCAAGTTTCACTTGTACACCAACGATATACGTGGTGAAACACACGCATCGGGCAGAGAATTCCGTCATCCCAAAGGAGCTCGCTTTTTGCGCAACGTGACCGCGTGAACCTCTTTTTTCCTCCATAAGCTGAAGCTGCACGTGAGGGGCGGATGAAATAATCTCGCGTTTAATGGGAGGACCGCGCAACTCCGATGTTTTGCGGCGCGCTAGATGGCAAAGGGTGAGCCGAGGTGAGGGACGGAAAAGTGCTGACTCTACGTGGCGCCAGGAGAGGAAACAGCACGCGGGTGAAGGGCCTGGCGCAAATGAGTAGCACCGCCACGTGCATTGCTGAATTAACTTTCCACTAAAAACAAGTTAAATGATAAAATTCTACGACCTTAGCATTCATTTCTATGTAAATCTCTTTTTAATGAAGCAGACGAGCTCAAGCATCACAAATAATTTCTGAACAGTATGCGATTTTTTAACACGTGACGTCTTAAAGGGATCAACCAAACTACCTCCTTGTAAACAGATCTACCATCGTGACTTGGTGTGTCCAGGCAAAGAAAGAGCGGTATGGAGCGGGGGCAACGGTGCGGGCGGAATGAGACGAGGCGGAGTGGAACGGGACACGGAGATGTGAATGAAGGGAATGTAAAGGGAAAGAAGAGGATGAGAGAGAAGGAGCGGGTGAAAGAAAAGCGTTTGTATGGGACGGGGCGAGGCGAAGCGAAGTGGGCGGGGAGAAGCAGATGGTGTGGGCGGTGTGTGTGGGATGCTGGAGGGCGGCGGAGTACAATGAGGCGTGTTGGAAACGGGCGGAGCGGGGCGATGACGGGTGAAGCGGAGCGCTTCGGGGCGGGGCGTGGCGGAGCGGGGCGTGGCGGAGCGGGGCGTGGCGGAGCGGGGCGTGGCGGAGCGGGGCGTGGCGGAGCGGGGCGTGGCGGAGCGGGGCGTGGCGGAGCGGGGCGTGGCGGAGCGGGGCGTGGCGGAGCGGGGCGTGGCGGAGCGGGGCGTGGCGGAGCGGGGCGTGGTGGAGCGGGGCGTGGTGGAGCGGGGCGTGGTGGAGCGGGGCGTGGTGGAGCGGGGCGTGGTGGAGCGGGGCGGGGTGGAGCGGGAGGGCGTGGCGTGACGGAGCGTGGCGGAGCGTGGCGTGGCGCGGGCGTGGCGGAGCGGCGTGGCGGAGTGTGGCGTGGCGGAGCGTGGCGGAGTGTGGCGTGGCGGAGCGTGGCGTGGTGGAGCGTGGCGTGGCGGAGCGTGGCGTGGCGGAGCGTGGCGTGGCGGAGCGGGGCGTGGCGGAGCGGGGCGTGGCGGAGCGGGGCGGGGTGGGGCGGGGTAACGAAGGCATGGTACGGAGCGGTGTTGGGGCCGCGGAGCGAAATGGGGCGGGGTTGGAGCACGGAGAAATGGGATGGAGCTGGGTGGAGTGGGGTGGAACAAGGCGGACCGGGAAAGCGTGGAGGAGCGGCGGGGTTTGAAGACGGGCAGAGAGGCTCGGAGCGGTGTGAGATGGAGGGAGCGGGGCGGGGCGGGGAGGGGTGAGGTTAACATGGTGGGGAGCGGCGTTGCGTCGCGGAGCGAGGTGGGGCGCGGCGCGGCTGAGTCAGGGGCGCTATCATGAATGCATCGGCGCGGTTATCGCGTTATTCACGGGCGGGCGACGCCGCGCTGCGCCGCTTCCGCGCGGGCACCGCGCCAGAGCCCGGCGCCTCCCGCGCCTCACCCGCGCTCCACACAGTGGCCCCTGACAAGACAACAAGGCCTCTGCACTGGCCCCTGACAAGACAACTAGGCCTTTGCAGTAGCCCCTGACAAGGCAACAAGGCCTCTGCAGTGGCCCCTGACAGGGCAACAAGGCCTCTGCAGTGTCCCCTGATAAGGCAACAAGGCCTCTGCAGTGGCCCCTGACAGGGCAACAAGGCCTCTGCAGCGGCCCCTGACAAGACAACTAGGCCTTTGCAGTGGCCCCTGACAAGACAACAAGGCCTCTGCAGTGGCCCCTAACAAGATAAGGCCTAAGCAGTGGCCCCTGACAAAACAACAAGGCCTCTGCAGTGGCCCCTGACAAGACAACAAGGCCTCTGCAGTGGCTCCTGACAAGACAACAATGTCTCTGCAGTGGCCCCTGACAAGACAACAAGCCCTTTGCAGTGGCCTTCAAATTGCGAAGGACCCTGGATAGATTGATCTATTGCAGCTCCGTCAACTAAGGTTACTAGTCCCGTAAGTGTAGTGTATGTTTTGATCGCGGGAGGTGGCAGTGATCTTCCCTCGCTGACTGCCGTGATCCGGCGCCGACCTACGTCGGCTTGCGGGGCTTTCTCCTAACCAGGTATCTTCCACAAGCGGGGCACCGCCCCAGCCGAGACAAGCTATAAGCTCCCGACTGCGAAGGATCCTGGAGAGAATTTGACAATCCACAGAGAATGCCTACATGTGCAGCAATATTATTAACATGTTTGAAAGTATCTTGACTAAACTCTATCATTCTCTTATTCGCAAATTACTAAATTAGTAAAACGGTGAGGTACATAATTACTAAAAGGCAAGTTAAGACCTCCTTGAAGTAAGTTTTTTTTGTTTGACATCCTTAACCACTGATCAACTTCTGGAAATTGCAGGATGAAAATAGAAGTAATTTTCCAGAAAATTATTGTTTACTTATACATTCACATTAGAATGTTACGGTCTGTGACAGTGGTATTCACAATCAACGAACAAAAATGTGTCCGGGACATTTCCCTCGTCGAAGATCCCTATCAGAAAATCAAAGGAAAAACATGAAAAAATAATAAAGAGCACACGAAAATAATAAAGAAATATAAAACATTACTAGATGCAGAGTAAGCATGTATTGTATTATTTCATGTGTATTTATTCTTTACGAAATTTAGCACTAAAGCAGGTAATTGCAATTTACACAGTTGTTAGCAGATAGGAACACAAATGACACACCTTATATTTATAATCACTACTAGCATTATTCAAATGTGTTCATTTCAGAATTGTCAATCTTCGCTTTGCCCCCTGAGTTCAGTGACGTGTCCCACTGCCCAGTCCTCTGGATGGGTGTGTCCTCGCCCTGCTCTACTATGTCGTAATCTCTGCCGGGTCTTCAACCTCTCTGGCACCACCATCACCATTTTCTTCACCATCTCAGTTTCCTTTCGGTTACGCCACTCCACAACCTCGCCCCGTTATCCAGAGGCGCATTCAGATACCCGCTTACCCTTTCTTCACCACCCCGGCCCCCGCTACTCCTTCACCTGGGCCTCCGAAGAATCGACGCGAACGAGTCCACGCCATATCCTCAAGCAAATGACTTGGAAGCCATAATTCGGGGCGTGCTCTTTGTGAAATATCGATTTCGTGGAGGGTATCGAACAAGGGGAGCTTCGGCTGGTTTCCAAAGTCAAAAAGAAAGTCACGTAAAAACAATGAGTGATCAACCTTCTGCAGTGTTAAATCGAAATAATCCGAAATATATTTACATATAATTTCTAATAGTGAAATAAAAGACGTTATTCAGACCTGTAATCTCACGACACTCTCCACCTGCGCGTAGTGGAAAATTGTAAACACAACATTAAAACAAAGAAACTAAATGGAGAAGAACCACTAGATCTTCAATACAATTTTAATTTAACCATTAGATCTTTAATAAATTGGTAAATTTGTGTTATATTCATCACTAAATGCTGCATATTTTCTAATTATGACCTCATTTATTACTCTACGTAAGATTTTGTTTTGCTGAAAAACAACGTAGAAAAATATTTTAAACTATCTTTCTTCCTGATCGGCATTTTTTGCCTTTCAGAAGTTTTAAACATTACAATTTATAACTTCAGTCAATTTCTCTCAGCTATTATAATAGACGAGGACGTCATTATGTCAATAAAATGTCCGAAAATGTCAAAATGTTAACTACAAGAAATTAACTGTTACATTATATAAAATTAAATTTTAAAATTAATCATAATAATACATTTTAAGTGGGTCTAAATTTATCTGTTGGAAACCTTGAAACGATTCTGTTAGAAAATAAATAAGAAGATCTTCAATTAAATATTGTTTCACCACACGTTTTTCTGAATCGGTTTTGGTACAAAATTTCAGTTTGGTTTTCCCCGTTCACATGGGTGCGTGGGACTGCACGTGGCACATGTGCACACGTACCTACGCAGTGCATTCCCCCTCTTGCTTGGTTCCCCGAATGAAGAATGATGGCCCAGTTTTCGTGAAATATCGACACTCATATATCCCAATTATCTCGCACGTGATGAATCTATTTTTGTTCCTCGGGGTGTTATTTCACGAGAACAGGGAACACAGAGGTGGTCAATTTTCATTCGCAACTTTTGACCTCTCGATAAAAAGTTCGAAAAGGGATTTTTTTAAAGTTCGCCAACTGTTGTAGCCCAGTGTGCGGGAAAAGGGAACGTAAATCCAGGTAATTATTTTTGACAAAAATATATTTTAAAATAAAAAGTTTAAAAATTATTTATGAACACTTTCGTTGCTGAAAGAAATATCGTTGCTGGAACTTTTAGAACTTATCACGCAGGTATTCACTTATATTTGTAGGTAGAGTATGTATTAGTTATTTTGAAATCGATGTTAATTTAAGATCCTTTTAAACAATGTAAACTATCATACAGAAACAAGAGAAAGGTTATCAAAATGCAGATAATCGCGTGTTACAAGCAAAAATTCTCGGAGACAGATTAAGAAAAACACTGCAATTCATTCCAAGTTACGCAAAAATACTCGAGAGGAACATTTTTCTCGGAAACTATTTCTGAGAGACTTGAATTTTGAGGATATTCTTCTCGCGCGACTACCTGAAAGATCCGAAAATACAGACATTCTTCCAGCAACATACAACCTCATGTTTGCCGCGTTGTTTTGCCTGAAGCACCGCACGCCTCTGCGGCGCTTCTATTTTGGAATCGAACATCTCCGTTCTCGCGAAATCCTTGGCGCAGAAATCGCCGCGCATATCGATGAGCGGCGGCTCGACTTGAGGTACAGCAGGTATGGAGGGCAATATTTCGAAAACAGAGATATTGATACTACTTCATCTTTAATGGTGTACTGTACTGGACACTTATACCAATGTTGGTTCAATCCAGAGCATACATCGTCAATGCAGAGAAAAGGCGACATTTCTTTTGTTAAATAAAAAAAATACATTTATAAATTATTCTATTTTCGTTACTAAAAATTTCACAAAGAGAGCGATAGAGCGAGTAAAGAGAGCGGAGAATGAATAAAACATCTGCGTGTTTGAGTCAGAAATGAAAAATTTATCGCTGATTTAAACCGTTCTTCTGCAAAATGACAATATTTTGGGTGTGTCACTCTTCTTGTCCACGGAGAACCTAACCAATTCAACTACTGCTGACTACCATATCGAAGAGCACAGTTTTGTAGCAACCGTAGCTGTTTCTACCGGAGACCAGTGCTCTTCCGCCGCTATAGGGTACAATGTGTCTGGTCATTCATCCTTCTCGAGAAGAGGTTGTACACCAGGTGGTGGCTGACAAAGAGGTGGGGGGTGGGGTGGGGGTGGGGGCGACACATCAGGCGTGCCGGGATGAATGCTTCGCCAAGGTAATTCTCCGCACCGGCAGCGCAGTCTCGTGGCGAAAACTGGAAATATAGCAGGCATTTATCTCGGGCTGTTTCCCTCATCGGTCCCTGTCCTCTGCGCCTCGCGCCGACATGAACTGAGCCAGGAGGCAAAGATGCACGTCGCACGAGCTACCTTTGTCGCTGCTGTATCTTTTGTTATAATATTATTTCAAGTATTAAGGTCTTGACGGGTTAAATAAACAAAATGTTAGTGGATGTTTGTTTCGTTTTAATTACAAATTGTAACTCTACGTATGCAATTTGCGACCCTTTTCACGTTTTAAACAGTATTATTAAATTACAGTCACGAAGCAATTACGTTTAGTAAAACATCAACCTAGGACGTTAAAAGCATAAAAATGTTTAAAATACCCACGGTACAGATCAATACTAAATCCAGCACACATACACTAAAGAGTTTATTTAACAATAAAAGAAGTAACTCATCAACTCAAAGTTAGTTACTTGTTAGAAATTCTTTATAGAAATTTTATTTCTTAATGGACATTTCTTGCACAAAGGTATTATTTTACAGAATTCTCTTGTCACTCGCTTGCAGGTTCTCCCGCAGTTTCGTTCTCTTTTGTTTGCTAGCAATCTTATCGCTTTTTTATTCTCTGCATTCATGACTTTCGTGCTTCTCAATCGTAAACAGGAATTCTGTTACTTTCACCAGTACTCTCTTCTTCTCGTGATAATGATTCTCTCAAAAATCTCTAAGTTACTTTTGATGATCTCTCTCAAGCTTTATTTTCATTTTTCTTATTATTTATAGCTTTCGTTTTCGGCGTTTTGGGTATTTTCTCTGCCACCTCATTCTGTGACCGCCAAACCTAATTAGTATCTCCGTTCTAGTCGAACTGCGTATTCCTTTCCTTGATATCTACTCATTAGCTTCAAATCTCCCAGATCACTTTTTGTTTTTGGAAGTTTCTCGCACATGATATTCTCTCACTTCCTTCTCACTCAAATTTTATCTTGTGCTTGCTTTCATGCTTTTGTTTTGTTAGCTACCATTGCTGCGTAACTAAACCGGAAATATTTCGCGTTTTTTGAGCTTTTTTGTCGCATTTAATATAGAGAAATTCTCCAGCATGGTTCTTCATTACAGGTATGAAAGCGAATAACTCACACGAGACAAAAACTGGGTAAAATTAGTATCCTAATTCATTTGTGTCACTGATTGACAATTTCATTCAAGCCTCGGATTATCTCGACGTATTTTTAGTACGCTAGGGACGATGCAGCCCCCAAACCAGGTTCCTGGAATCAATATGTAGCTTACTTTGTTCCTATATACACATACTAAATACACATTGGGAAACACGATTACGTAGACAAAGCCATGTGCTGGTTATAAAAACACAAAGAGGAAATAAAAACATGAAATAACTAAGTTATAAAATACAACGGGTAAAAGCGATGCACAAACAGATGATAGGAAACAAAATTTCATAAAAACAGCTTTGCGGGGATAGGGATGTTCGAAAAATGTTCATGCAAGAGAAAAAGATAATATGAAACAACAGGAGAAAGAATTTCAAAAAGACAATATACAAATGTACACCGTGGGATGACATAAATACAAACAAAAGCTGTCATTTGAGAAAAGAAATAACAACACTGGTAGAAAATTTACTAACCATGACATGGAAATTCTATATAAGTTCATAGTCCGTTAAACTGTATTCCAGTCATTTTATAAGTATGTGACGCAAGTTACGCTAAGTGTGTCCGTGCCTTTACACACAACAACGGACTCGCAAGAAATCTGCATACGTCAAAAAGCACATCCAATACACTTAGATAGAATAGATCAGCAAAAAAACGAGAATCGTCTCACTCATAAACAAAGCGTTAATAAAAAAAGCACGCGTGGTCACCACGAGTTCACCACGAGCGCTGAACGTAAAACTTCGATTGAACAAAAATAGCACATTTTTGGGGGTATCATTAAACAAAACCCGAAGCTGCAATCATTGAAAGCAAGGCCAAATCTGGTGTGGTACTCACTGGGCGGCAGGTGGCCCAGCTGGATGAGGCGCGCCTCGGCCAGCAGCTTGGGCAGCAGCAGGCAGAAGGCCGTGCAGAGGTGCAGGAAGGGCGCGGTGGGGCCGCCGTGCTGCCACAGCGAGCGCAGCACGCCGGCCCCGGCGCCCAGCAGCACGCCCGGCGGGTCGGCCGAGCACGTGCTCAGGTGGCGGCCCAGCTTGAAGCCGTCGTTCGCCAGGTTGCCGATCTTGAAGACGGCCGCCGTCAGGAAGAACGGCAGCAGCAGCACCGCCGTGCCTTCACACACCACCACAACCACGCACGCGTGAGAAATCGGAACAATCATGTTAAAAAGCACATTCAATGAGAATACGGATGGAAAATCTAACTACTTTACTGTCCACAGTTTCTCCAGAATGCAGGAGAACGACCGTGCCTTTACATACAACAACGAACTCGTAAGACTGATTGATTGTTCATGATACCGGGCGCGTGTAAAAACTGATGCCATTAGTACCGTAAGTGTAGTGTATGTTTTTCGTCGGGCGGTGGCGATGGAGAAACCACGAAAAACTACCGGGCGCAAGAATTCTCCTTCAGACAGCGACTGAATTCGACCTAGCTGAAAGGCTAGTGTCAAAATCCTGCCGCCGTGGGGAGTGTATCCTAGGACCTCCCGGTCAGAGGCACTGCAGTGGCATCTGTTGATGAACTGAACCACCGCTCCCAGTTGGACTCGTAAGATATCTGCGTAGGTTAAAAAGCATATCCAATACCATAAGGTGGGTAAGTCTAGCTACTTTACTGTCCAGATTTTGTCCAGAATGCAACAGAAGGACCGTGCCTTTACATATAACAATAGTCTTGTAATGTTGACCATGTATTAAAAAACATAACATATTCTACGCAGTTAGAGTAAATGTTGGTGGGGAACAACATTGCTTTACTGTCCAGATTCTGATTAAAACACCAGCAGTATAAGAACGGACATTCATAAAACATAGTTCGAAGTGCGCACTCTTTCACGCAAACAGAATTCGTCATAAGTACTCTACCCTTACACACACACACACACACACACACACACACACACACACACACACACACACACACACACACACACACACACACACATCACTATATACTTGTGGAAAGTTGATAGGGAAGTCAAACTGCACGACTATTCAGAACAGCAACGGTGGTAAGATGCGCATATATTCAAATGAAAACTATAGTAAGCAGTCTCACTCTGACACACACACACACACACACACACACACACACACACACACACACACACACACACACACACACACACACACACACACACATACAATACACTGAGGTAGAATGATGAATCCAATTTCCTCAACTGTTCGGAATGGGAGTAGAGGCACCTCACATACATTCATAAGAAACCATACTTTACGCGGAATTCAAATCCACAGCTTCAATAAGTATACCCGCGTTACTTCGCGCCCCTACCCAAACCCTTGCGTCACCAATCCAGTCAAATCTCATTTGTAAAACATCGTGATATTCAAAATGTCTATTACTAAACAATTCGTTCATCTCATAGCTTTCAGCGAAATTCATCATATGAACCAGGTCTATTCCGCAGAAGCAGCAACAGAGAATTAGAAGCAAACACACACCGCGCCGAGGGTAACAGCAAGAGGAAACAGGAGCTGTTAATGGATGATTTGCCGTTTAGCGCGGGACGAAGAAAAATACGGCTAATGGTGGATCGGATGTCCCCACGAAAAGCTCCGACACGCACTTACAGCGGGAGGGGGGGATCCTCACGGAAAAGTTGTACGCACGAGACGGCGCGCGGACGGAACACAAAGGGACATTACGTCCCGAACAATGAGAAGGACTTGGCAGCAGGGCGCGGGCGTATTATTACAAAGGGCGCCGGAGGTGTTGCGTTTCGGAACTGTATCACCGGCGGTGTAATGGCGAAGTGAGCGGGCGTGTGTGACTGCCGGTGTATGGCGCTACGTAATGGGGGCACGTCGCGAGATAAAAAGACCTCCCGCTGCGCGAGCGTTAATAAGAAGAGTAGGGCAGGGAGGCGCGTACCTACTAATAAATTGTGTTTACGGCCCGGTAATGAGGCACGTCACCCGGTGGGTAATGTGGAGTGATGAGGGTCCGTAAGCAGACTGCCGACTCCCTCGTGTTAGCAGCTCTGGAGGTCAGGGGGAGATAATTGTGTGGAAACGTTTGCCGAGGATATGACTGTTGTTTAGGAGTTGAACAAAAACCGAGGATATTTATAATAATATTTTTAGTCTTTAGATGAATGGTTTGTCAGTTATATTTATATAATTTTCTCTCCTGAAATGCACTTTGTAACTTGTATTGATTTTAGAGTAGTTAAATATTTTACATTCGGCTCATGTGTAGTTTATACACAAGTCAAATATTTTTGAACATTGTGGTTTTCATCTCTTACTGTTCTTTCCGTTTTGAAAACAGTATGGAAAGTGACCTTTGTTATTATTACTGCACCTGACACGAATACGTTTTATAAATACGAATACGTGTATAAAACATAGTACGTATGACGTCTTACATCATGTAATTTATCTGATGACATTAAAATTTCATTAAATATGTTGTATTTAAGCATATTAACGTAATAGTTTCTGAAGCTATATTATGACAATAATTGCGTACAAAATTATTAAATTTTTAAGTATACTACATCTCAGCGATGACAAATATTAGTAGTGAATACAAAGAAGGAAAAGTCTAATTCTTTGAAGTTCATATTAGAGCTTTTGAAACACTGTTTTTTAGAAGCTTTTAGTTATTTCTGAGTAATGTTTTTATCATACACATCATAAAAGAAGTATGTTTTCATGAAAAAAAAAAAAACACTTAATAGATTCTCGTTTAAGGAAAGAAGCCTATCTAATTTGGTATAGGATATTTTTACAATACGCAAAATAACACAGATACGGGTAGATTAACTCCCACAATTTATCTCACAAAATCAACCACCTCGTTCCTCCGACAAGGTCTTTGCAAATGCTTTCGTACGTCCCCTTTATTCGCCTGGGAAGTTTATCCGTTCTCTTTCAGAGAGATCGATGGAGGTCAAGGACTGGACGTACAACGAATGCTTTCGACGCAGCGTTGCTCTTCAGGCGCAATCGATTATTCTTTGCCAAGTCTCGACTGAACTCAAGTGTTCCATCGTCTTATATCTATGTGGATTAGAAAGCACTATTACAAAAACATACTATTTTATGACAGACTATCAAAGTGATGAATCTTGTGTAGTTAAATGGTTAGAAATGATATTTGATGATCACATGATCTCCAAATTCCATTCCGCAGTGTAACTCCACTTTGTTGAATATTTTACCATTTTTTAATAAGAGACCGTTTGTTTTTCGATAATTATTTACGATATTACTGTTTACAAATCACGACAAAAACATACCATTCAGAAATTACAATGTACGGTTTCCACGAATTTGGTAAATTATTTTCAAATGTTTGGAATTTTGTAACTCATTATTCTAATACAATAGTCATTGATTCATAGTTGATTCAGTCTTTATTTTATTCAGTAACTCATTTATTCATCCACTTATTAAATCACTGATCCCTTTGTTTGTAATCCACCACTCATCCATTCGTCAATTCTCCCACTCACTCGTCGATTTTCTCAGTTCTATCACAAATTAAATTTTCTTTCTCACACTTTCAGTTTCTCTTAAACTATTCAATTCTCTCTCACCCTCGTCGATTCATTCCTTGTCAATCATCTCTGGCCTGTCAATTTTCTCGCTCCGTCAATTCTCTCATTCACTCGCTCATTAACCCTCACAAATTAATTCATTTACACGTGTATTCACTCGTACGTTAATTCACTAAATGTACTCACGTTCTTCACTGACTAATTGGCTCACGAATTCTCCTAATTTACTCACCATACGAGTCGTTCGTCGTTCAAATACTCACTTCACTCGTCGCTTACGCATTCGCCAACCATTTCACCTCGCTGATACTTCACATGTTCTTTCTTCTATTAACACGACGCAACACCTGACTCTCTCGTCCATTAACAACTATTCAACGACTCTTTCAACGCTCGGCGTTGACGGCGATCACATACGCCTGTACGCCCACAGCGTATAGCCCGTACCACACGGTCCCTCAATCACTCGTCAACTCCCTCAATCACTCGACAATTCTCTCAATTCTTTGTCAATGCCCTACCTAATTCAAATCTTTCACACACGTTCATTTTCTCACATGCTATTCAATTCTATCTGCTTTAATTAAATTCTCTCATACACTATTCAATTCGCTCACAACCTCGTCAACTAACTCACTCCCTCGTCAACCTTCTCACTCTCTTGTCAATTCTCTCTCACTCATCAATTCCCTCAATCACTCAACAATTCTCTCATTCCTTGTCAATGCCCTACCTCATTAAATTCTTTCACACACGTTCATTTTCTCACATTCTATTCAATTCTATCTGCCTTCATTAAATTCTCTCATACACTATTCAATTCGCTCACTACCCAACTATCTCACTCCCTCGTCAATATTCTCACTCTTTCGTCAATTCTCACGCACTCATCCATTGGCATCATCCAACGACTCACCGGTGAGGCCGATGTAGGCGTGCGACTCGAGCGGCGGCAGGCGGCTGGCCACGCCCAGGTAGCGCTCGGCGCTGACGGCGGCCACGTACGCCTGCACGCCCGCGGCGCACAGCCCGTACCACACGGACCACAGGCTGTTGAAGTGGGCGCGGAAGCAGGCGGAGCCGCTGCCCTTCCTGCGGGCGCGGGAGCCGGCGCTGCTGCCCGAGCCCAGGCTGCCGCACGACCCGCCGGCGCCCGCGCCCGCGCCCACGCCCGCGCCCGCGCCCACGCCCACGCCGCCGGGCCCGCCCACGCCGCCGCCCACGCCCGCCACGCCCGCCACGCCCCCGCCGCCCGCGCCGCCCGCCGCGCCCGACTGCTTCGACTGGATCTGCACCTGCGGACACCGGAGGACAGGCTCCGTCACTCGCTGTGCGTACAAGGGCAACCGCAATTGCAGCGGAAATAACAGGGCATGCTTCCAGTGGTGTTGCATCTAAGGAAACTAAGTACCATTACATGAAAATAGCAACGGAAACATCATGCGAGCTTTCACTGGATCTGCATCTGCGCTATCATGAAACAGGGTACGTCACATCTATTATATGAAAAGCAACAACAATAGAAACGGAGACAACAATGCGTTCTTCCACTGGAGCTGCATCTGCGATCTCCAGTAAACAAGGTACGTAAGTCTCATTACATTAAAATCAACAGCAATAGCACCGACAAAAATGGCAAGACAACGTGTGACTACTTTCATTACATCTGCATCGTCTGAAACCAGGAAATAAACTTTGATACTCGAAATGTATAAAAAAGTAGGAATGTGAACGGCAAGAATGTAGGAAGGGAACAAATGACTCCTTTGACTGGATATCAACTATGAATACCAGGAAAGACGGTTTGTCACTCGCATTGCATACAAAGGCAGCAGCAATACCAGCGACAACGGCAGTGCCTGCTTCCAGTGGTCCAGCCACCTGCGGACACCAGGGACCAGGGTTCGTCACTTTCATTATACGAAAAGCCATGGCAATAGAGACAATAACAAAAGCAAGGCAAGTGTAACTGCTGTGTCTGCAACCAGTGAATAGCCGGATTGATGTCACACTCCTTCCTTGAAAGGCAAAAGCAGTAGCAAACGAAACCATAATGATGCCTACATCCATGGGATCTGCACCTTTCGTTACCAGGAAAGAGGGTTCGTCCCTCGCATTGCACAAAAAGCAACAATAACACCGGCAACAAGTTGGAGGGCAAGGCAGCAACAATGACTTCTTGCATTACATCTATGGATACCAGGAAATGAGGTTCAAAATTCATATCGTATACAAACAAAAGAGTAGCAATAACGACAATGATTACAGCACCGTCTGGCTATGAACCTGAGAATACCAGGAAATAAATTTTGTCATTCGCATTGCTTTCGAAGGCAACAACAATATATACTTTAATAATTCGAACATCTTCGACTGGATCTGCATTTGTAGGCAAACTATCATGAATTTCCCCTGAAATTGGTCCCATCAACGACAACGAAAACGAGAACAGAAACTGTGTCGATGACCATCCGTTTCGTCTGAATCAGCACCTGCGGATCACAGAACAATGATCTTGTAGTAAAGACAACAATAAAAACAACACGAGTACCAAAACAATCGAACTCTTGTCATTGCCATTGCATACCATTAAAGCACTTTCAATTTAATTGTTATATAAAGTTTGTCACACACTCATCTTACATAAATAATTAGATATTTATTAAAAATATTAATTTGCACTGTTGAATTAAAATTAATCATTCACATAAATGTATAATCTAAGGAAATTGGTTTTAATTATTTGAAAATTTATCTCTCGTTAAGCTACTGGATACTATTTCTCAGGTTTGACAAAAATGAACTAAAAAAATGGTATAATTGTGTATGTATCAGGTAAAATACTTCTTCGTTACATTTTACATTATGAGGCCAATTATTTCCATTCATTTATGATTCAGTTCTCGAAATAAGATTCGTATAAAAATATCTGCATGCCTTCATTCGATATTTACAGTCATATAGTTATTGAATGCGCTACAATTTTACTGCTTGAAATGCGTCCATAATTATGTTTAAAGCATCAGTGACAAGTTATGGAACCATACAGGAAACAAAAGCAGCACTCACATGAAAACTAATATTATATCAAGCGTAAATCTCAAATATGTGCTGGTTGTCTTCACACGAAAAATATAATTATTTCATAGAGAAAATATTAGTTCATATCATTAACATTACTCCAGACCCAAAAAATATATATTGTATCGTAATGTCAGACTACAAACTATGGGATCGTCAGAAAAACGTCCGACCAAGCAACGTGGTTAAATGGTTCAGTTTTGTTTCATATTCAATTTTGGTTTGAATATTTGGAATAGGAACTATGTACTTTGTTGGAAACTTGTTCTTGATTCTCCACTTCACAGCTTGACACACTCACAGTTTAACACAGATACATAAAAATATCGTTCGCACCAGGTATGCTAATATAATTATTTTAAATTACCGCTGACAAAATATAATGATAGCTGTAAGGAGAAGACAAGAATTTACCAAGAATAAGGATAAAAAATAGAATTGTGCTTACACTAAATTTACTTGTCATCCGGAGCAGGTCGCAGGCCTATCTGGCAAAGAATTATCGACATGGATAGCAATACTATTTCATTTCGACACAAACCATTATGCTAGTCCACCACCTCATTGATTTTCGTAATACTGTACTGCTATATCAACTAAACGCATTCAGAGTATCGAAAAAACACTCTTAATGGCCGGAATCCTTTAAGAATTTAAGAGAACCATTTCCGTTAAAATGAATCAAAAACAAAAGAGTTGTAACTAAATATGGCTTGTAATTATACGATTATTTATTCCAAGAAAAAGTATTTCTTGTTTGTTTTTTAAATTTTTTTTCAGATAAAAATGTAGTATTACGAAATGTATTAAACGACACACGGCCGATAACACAAATAACAGACTCGATTATTTACGAACGTCGGCTGTCGCCTCGGTTTATAAACTTGAACCGCGTCTGTTGCTTGCGGTTTATCGGCCTCAAGGCGTCAATGAAAGTCCCAACAATGAAGCCAACGCAAGGCAAGCCGCAAGCCGTACGGCGGCCCGGCGCGCTACGTTACCTTGGCCGCCTTGCCGCCCCTGGCCTTGCCCTTGTGGGCTACGTCGTTGTTGTTGTCGTAGGGCTGCATGAGGCTGCCAGTCATGGACATGGCGGGCAGAGGTCGCGCCGAGCTGCTGCGGTCGGGCGGGGGGCCGTCTGCGGACACACACACGCGCGCAGTCGGCGGGGTGCAGCGCAGCGCAGCGTCGCGACGCGCAGCGACGCCACGGGCGGCGGCGGCGGCGGCGGCGCCGGGGGGAAGGCGGAGTGTTGGCAAGCTGCCCCTCGCGTATTAAAGCGTGTGCGGCAGAGAAATAGGCCAGAGAAGCACAGCAAAAATTGAGAAATGTTTCACTCAGAAATAATATTTGTATTAAAAAAAGACAAGTCTACCCGTGCGAGAACTCTTGCTTGCTAAACCCCACCCTCTTCCCTATTTTTACATTTCAATATTAAGCCTGTACTCTACCTTTTTCTTCAAGATCCTCTTATCCTCCGTCACTTATTCTATATGTCTCCTTGTAACTGACAACTATAAAATACACCCTTGTCAATATAAACTATTCTTATTTAATGTTATTATCGAGCAGAGAGGTACACTCCTGTGTATTTCAATCGGTTTAAAATATCGAGTAATTACTTTAATTTCGTATACAGTTGCAGATTCTACATTCTGAAGAGGTGGGGGAGAATCGAGAAGCGTCGTACCAGCAAACATGTAATAGAATGTTCTAAAAGATCTCATCCCTTAGATTACGGTGTGAGGAACGTTTCTCAGAGGCCTTTGACCTCAATATGTTCGTTTTTAAGGCCCTAAAACGCTTCTTTTAGGAGTTATTTAACGATATAAATTAAAAAATACGTCCAAAGTTTGCAGGTTTCATTTGAGGTGAATATTTAGATTTTTTTAAAAACAAATTCTTCATATCTTTAAAGTCAAAGTGTAATTCATCACGTTTTCGAGAACTTATCTTTCTTTATAGAGCTCATTTATAAAGATTAGTTGCCTGTGAGAGCCGTAAAAGTATGTATACTACTGAAATAATATAGGAGACATTGGCACATGTCTACCACGGGCGTTTAAATGTGAAATTTCGAAGGTACCGAAATAGTCAATTTTTGCTGTTATTTTGTTGGTGTTATCAAAAATCTGAAAGCTGAAATAATTATAAGAAAAGATTTGCGACGGTGGCGATTCATTTCGGTGCAGTTTTCACCATTGTATAGATATCACCACTACTATTACAAAAGAACCTGAATGCTTTTCGTCTGCGTCACGTAGTTTAGCCAGAACATAAGCGTTGCACTTTCTGTTACGCTCGTATGATTATGAGCCGACTGACTTCCGTACAGCGAGAAAAATAGTTTTTTACTTCGTACGTGCCGTCAGAATTCAGCCCTTACGGCGTTTATGCTCAAATGCAGCAGGTCGTGTGTAGCGAACGACCATCGCTATAGAGAAATGTCCGTATCAGAAATGTTATGATATTTGTATATCCCAGGCCAATTAATTTTTTCGTTAACTTTTTGCTCTCATACAATTTCATTTGTAATTGATTGCTACTAAATTTTCAGTTTATTATTTAAATCTTCTTTACTGAACTTGTTTATATAAGAGGGGTATCACCCAGGGAAATATTGGTGATGTCATTCTTCAACCTACTTCAATTTAGAATACAAATCTCTACAACATAGTTCATGTTCATGTTTATGTCTATAACACAGTTCATGAGTTTTTATTAAAACTCATAATTTCTTTAAACAATATAGGTACTTCTAACATTTATAAATATTATATACGCTTTACATCGTACAATAACTGAAGAAAACTGTTTGAACATACAATTTTAGTAAGGCATATAAATAGAATTGAAATAACAGCAAAATTTTCTTAGAAATAATTAATATTATTGGAAATGAGTATTATAAATGAATGTAACTTAATCTTTACAACACAGTCTTTCATCAAAATTGATACCATTTCAGAAAGTTGAATCCTATACCGAAAAAGATGATTTTGAATGAAAAAAGTTTAAAGAAATCAATTTATAAAATTCTCGTTAAAGCTAATTCAGTAATATTTAAATAATAGAATATTAGACAATTTTAAATAAAAATTCCAAGTGGTGACACCTGGGATGACCTGCTCATTTGATCCACCATTTCCAAGCCACTGTCCTGCAGTACCACGCAGCGAGCAAAATTTGCATTACAGCTCGTCTGTTGCATGTTTGAAGTCGATTGTCGTGCGCCGCGCTTTAATCCTTGGCAATCGATGCGGTTTGCGGTTGAAACAAACAAATGATTTTCTATATTTTACTCCCACCCAATACGTTTTAGATGAAAAATCAATAGTCAAATGAACGAGTCTCCAGCAGAATGAACTTTTTATCATCCACTCATTTATCACATGACAGAGAAGCTTATGAATCAGTCGTTTCAAGATATAGCTTGGCTGAATCGTGACACATTCATCAGTAAAACACGCTATGTAGAGAATGTAAAATTTGTCCATTGAGATATAATGGACATTTAGTTTCAAATGGTTTGAAACATCAGTTGTAATTATAAAATATAATTTTTTGAAAGAGAACTTAATGAATTGTATGTCAATTCCTCATATTATTAAATATATTACATTACAGCGAGAAACATTACGCAAATTATAACTTGTGTGCTTACAGTGAAAAATGTTTTTTTCTAGAATCGTTTATTTCACCTAAGAATCATTAATTTAAAATGATTTTTATTCATTCATCAAATACTTTGCCACAAATACTTGTACCCATTGTATTAACATAGTAAATTGCAGTTGGAGCCTGACGACTTGATTAGAAATTGTTTTTTGCATTCATAATTATTGACACAAAACATTTCTTTAAACTATTCCAAACATTGCTTTCCAAAGTTTCCAAACTTCCCGTCAATTCCGACATTTTCTTCACATTGATGCAACTTGTTCATTGCCATTCCAGTTATCTATGATTTTGTTTAGATGAATTATTGTACCCACTTAAAATCCATTTTATATCACTTGCCATCTCCACGTCGCCTTCGCTGCAACCCCGTCGGCGCCTCGGCGAAGTGAGGGTTAGGGTAATGGTGGGAGGGAGAGAGGGATGAGTGAGAGGGAGAGAGGGAGAGAAAGAGAGGGAGAGAGAAAATGTTGGTCAAATGGGAATGTTGGCAAGGGAGTACCGAGCGGGAAGAATTTTCGCCACAGAAGGTGCTTTGGCGAGAGGAGCCTTCTAGAGGGGGTTCATGGAAGGTGATTTTGAGAGAGAAACCTTAGGAAGAGAGAAGGAATGTCTTGGTATATATGTCTACAAGAAGATTGGACTTTGGTGAGAGGGAGATTTGGTGAGAGGAAGATTTCGTGAGAGGGAGATTTCGTGAGAGGGAGATTTCGTGAGAGGGAGATTTCATGAGAGGGAGATTTTGAGAGAGGGAGATTTGGTGAGAGGGGGCTTTGGTGTCGTGAGCTTTGACAAAAGGGGGCTTTGAGAAGACGGGAATTTGACGGGAGGGGGCTTTGAGAAAAGGGTGATCTGGAGAGACTGTGCTTTGGCGAGAAAGAGGAGCTGTGGTGATTTGGCGAAAGGAGGCCTTGGGAGGGCTGGGTGCACGAGAGGAGATGTCGGCGAGGGAGCCTAAGGGCGATCTGAGGGCGGGCGCGACTGGCCCTTGGCGAGGGCTTGAGGCCTTACCAGAGAGAGGTGGAGCGCAGGGGCCGGTGCTGCAGCTCAGTCGCCGCGGCCGAGCATCCTTCCCTGGAACAAGAGACGGGGCTTAAGCGGACTTGCAAGGCAAAGTCAACACTAAGAATCGCCGAGGCGGAGGAGCCGAGATGCAGATGAGGTGCGGGACGCCTCAGGCCCGGGAAACTTCGCGAATCGAGGCAAAGTAATTAGGATGCACAAGCGAATCGTGACGAGTAATGCTTATCAGCTTTGAACACTGCCATGAAGAGCGAAATAATCGCTTGAGAAGGAAAACTAGTCGTCCAAACTAAACGAATTCATACATTCAAATGTAAGTTTGAAATCGTCTTGTGTTTTTCTTGTTTTCCATAATCAATATTTATTTTACGTAATATTAGCAATATCTTACTTATGTTATTCCTTTTAATTTAGTGTAAATAGTTTTACCTTTCAATATTTTAAGGGAAATTTTTTTACTTGTAATTGCCTGTTTAGTGAATGAAAAGGGGCAGGACAAATCTGAAGATGATTGATACATCCATCCTCGCAACTCTTAACTATATTCACTGACACAACTTTGAATAAACATTATGAAAAGAAAAATACAAGCAAGGATATTGAAAGAGAAATAATACCTTACTGAATATCAACGTATAGTAACCACTTGGTTATTACTCGTTTCATGATATTCTTTATTTTTGTTTTAAGAATGTTCAATGTATTACAAATATTAGAAATCAAATCTACAAGCGGCATTGATAAGAATCGACTCTAAACTTCTTCAGTGGAATACGAGTCAATACCTTTCTTTGAAAATGCGACTAATATTACTTGAATTTTTAGTTAACATAATAGTGTATAAAATCGTAGAAATAAGAACCCTTTTCGATAAATTAATAAGTTCGAAGCAATGGTTGTTTGTCTTTATATCGTAAACGTAGTGGGCGCTCCATATTTATGCATGAAAAAAATATAGCATTACAGAGGTGAACACCACGAAACTGAAAAACAAATCATGTAAATACAACGGTCGAACAAGAGATACGAGTAGGGTAGTAAATGAAATCAACAACAGATTATTATGATTCATTCCAAGCAGGGCACATTTTATCGACACAAAAACAAGGATTGGCAGACATGAACTTCACTACTCTGTATACAATATTCAAAACATCGCCGCTATTACTCAACAAACCTCTTACTACATGCAGTAATACACCACTTCCACAAGAGTCACTTCCACGTCTCATTAAAACAGCCTACCCTAAAATAAACATATTCCCTGCCGGGAGCACTTTTTCCTCGTCCGTTCCAATAATTACAACGCCAATTTTTTCTGCAGTGGCCCTCGTAAAAAAAACATCGCACTCGCAGGCCGCTCGCGCGGGAAACCGGGCTAAAACGAGTGGAGAATATTTATATTGCGACTCTGCCGTAGCTTCTCTCCCCGCCCCATCCCCATACACCCGTTGTGGCATTCTCGGACGCGCCGGCCCGCGTGAAAAGCGTCGGTGCTGCTCCGCGCGGCGGGTGTGGTAAGTAACGGCTCGTGTCGCTGGAAGTGAAAACGTTTATGAACGCGCTCCGTTATTGCCGAGTACCTGTAACCGGGGAGCAGTGAGACGGAAACGCGGTCTTGCGGGAATAAAATGGGCCTTACCCTTCTTTTTTTACGTCAGAGTAATTTACAAACGGATTATCTTATTTTTATTATCTTTTTAACAAATTTCTAGCATTTGTGTGTTACAAGAAATTTCGAGTTTCCATTGTTATTCATTGATTTTAACGGAATTTCTGTAAGAGATTGTCTATTTCATTCATTTGCAATTTGCATCGTAAGCCCTGCCGTTGCTCTTATTAACGTAATTATTTAAGTTCTACCGTGTCTATTTTTAGTTTGTATTATTGTTTTTCGTTTTTCCTTGTGTGCTTTAGATGAGGAACTCTGCAAGTTCGTCTAAAAAACCCATATTAAAAGTCATTAATCGCCCATACATTTTTTGTTAATAGGTACCCATACTTCCGGTATATCACAATACTGTCTATTATAATTCAGCATGAATTTCTGAACACTGAACTTTCACATTGCACACTTTGATTCGTTTTATACCTACCAGAATATTGGTGACCAGTCCACAGAAATGATATTCGACTTTCCAGTGACAATACAGAATGATTAAGATAGTTAAAGTGATTATTTGGCAAACGTGATTTGCTTCTACCTACGTCCTAACTACAAGATGAAAATAGTCACGCTTTATGCGCTGTTTTAGTGGGCGCAAGTAACTGGCCGATAGACCGGTTCACAGCATCTGGCGTCGCAATAAATTCCTCCGGATAGTGCGTTAGTTTATAGGACAGCGGATGGGTCTGTTCCACGTGCCAGTTGCACTAAGTTTCGAGACAGAACAGTTCACAGTACAGTATTAGATGCCTATGTCAATAGCATGTTGCCGTGGAAACGCTTAGAGGAACCGTGGCAATCATGCATTGGGTATCCTGCTGTGTGAGGTTCTCAGTGTAAAATTAATTACTCCCACTTCACCTGTACAGAAGGAGATTTTTTTAAAATTAAGCCTTGCATTTTGATATATATAGTCAAATACATTTGAAGGTAAACGAAGTTTCGCTTGTTTATTTGTACCATAATCAGTATTCGTACGTGAAGCTTTATTGTTTTCTGTCACTAACAGTTACCAGTCGCCCGGCCAACATACCACTCCTCTCGTTTCCACAAGTCCAACTCTTCGAAGACAAGACTGACTCTATAATGAACTGTCAGGCAGCTAGCTCTCACCTTGTAAACGGTGTTTTTTTCGGGGTTTAAATTCGCTCCCATTCCGCAATTATTTTTTTTGTCTTTCTGTCTGCGCTATTTAGGTTGCCTCTAAAACATCCAATAATCCGTTGTGTACCGAAATATATTGGAACTCAAATCCTATGGTCTGTAGAAGGCGCAAAACGAAAAGCTGTGTCCTCCAGGAAACGGACCATTGGACCACTGTGGACCACAATGGAGGATGCTCGCACGTCTCGCGCAGACAGTCGAACAGAGGAGGGCGAAGTTAATATTCGAGAGAAATGAGAGCAATTGAGGGCGCCCGTTTTCCTGATAAGCGACACGCGGGACGAAAAAAATGAAAGGGGAAAAAAACTCGTTCCCATTCCCAAAATCTAATTGCCATCCACCTTCAGTGTGGATTCGGATATATACGAGCGGGAGAATTTACGAAAATAGACCCGTCAAGATGGCAAAGACCGGCAAGTCCATGTTTTTACATGGAAGCGGAATTAAAAACCGTTAAAATTACAGAACTCGTTAAGGAAACATGACAACGTCGTTCAAAAACAATTAACGCCACACAGGACGAATGACAACGTAATACTGCTTGGCGAAAAGTAGTATGCACATCAAAATTCATTTTCACAATAGTGGATTCTCGATACGAAGTTTCGCTATCACTTCGTTTGCTGACTCTCCAGTCACTAAGATGATACTGAATCGAATCGAAAAAATGATCACACACTGGTTTTTTTTATTTAAATAACATGTTCTAAAACAAAGAGAACCAGAAAATGGTTCTACAGTGGTTCTTAACACGTTATTTTAAAATTGAGTTGTTGCGATTTTAGAGAATAAAGTAAACTTGTGTTCTGAATTTACCTTAGTCAAAACTTTTCATTCATTTTCCTCTCTTTCGAATTTTCGAAACCTTCCCTCATCGTTTGGGAATTCTTTGACCCCTTAATAATATTATATTTTTGTTGCCGGCACATCTACGCACTCAATACTCTTATCATCAATAAAATTTAGTAGAATATACTACTCTTGTGAAAGAATTATTTTATATTCAATAATTTGCACACCGTCAGAAATTTTACTGTTTAACCCAGAAATATTCTAATTATGCAGTCATCTAGATTTCAATTCAATGACGAAACTAATTTTCAAAATAAAGTTATAGTCAATTATAATTATTTGGAAATGATAATAATGCGAATATCTTATATAATTTCCTCTTTTGGGGCTGGTAACATTCTTGCTCTTTGCTTCGATTCTTATAAACATTTGAGTAGCAACAAATAATCGTGTCAATAAATCATAAGGAGATGCATTATATCTCTAAAACAAAGGACAATGAGTTTTAAAGCGGTCATCTAGCAGAATTTGTCGTTTTCAATTTTAAATTTAATATTCTACGATACGGAATATATTTGGCGTATGTTTAAAAAGTTTAAAGGTTAATCCGAGAGCAAACAAATAAAAATATTAATTTAAGAAACGATTTTCTTTAGGATTCTTCACATATTTGTTTTTCTTGTAAAGAATCTCGAAGACATAGTGAACATTTTGTAAGCGTCAAGAACAGAAGACGCGGACACGAAGACAACCAGACCCAGCCTTAGGTTCACGACCGAAAAGGTCCAGTAACCCTACACCAACGGCGTCTCTTCTCTCCGCCAGGAGCGCTGGTGAGGGGGAGACCCGACACGACGCCGCCATCTTCCTACTCGACCGACCGGCGCCATCTTGGGCTACAACCCTCGCCTCGTATTTCAGACAATATTTCGCCTGTCGCGCCGCCGACACTACCTCCGCCGCTGCTACCGTCGCCCCCCGCCGCCCCCACCGCCCCGCCACCCCCGCCGCCCCCGCCGCCCTCACCGCTCGCCGCCCCCGCCGCCCTCGCCGCCCCCGCCGCTCCCGCCGCCCTGTCACCCCCCGCCCTCGCCGCCTCCGCCGCCCTGCCGCCATCCGCCCCCGCCGCCCCCGCCGTCACTGCCGCTCCGTCGCCCTCATCGCCCCCGCCACACCCACCGCCCCCGCCGCCGCCAGCTGCAGGGGCCCGAAGGGTTCTCCTGAGGCCCTCGGAGAGCCGTTTGTTTTTTGATCAGCGTGGGCGTGAGAGCACGTCCCGGTCTTTATGCATGCTCTTGACCCGGAGGGCGGCAGCCGCCGGCATACTAATGCAGGGCGCGAAGGGCGCTCGGCGACACTGATGTACTACTACGTCGCCTGCGAAGCCCTTCGATCTTTCAGGGAAAAAAGTTCTTTTTATTCCCTTTCTCCCGTGAACCACCCCTCCTTCCCCGCCTCCAGGAGTGTGATTTACTGGAGGGCAAGGAGTGCTCGCATTCCAGGACATAAACGCGCTGGTGGAGGGGACGTGGAGAACGGAGTGGAGTCCAAGACTAAACACGCGGAGACAAGGGTTCGGCTCTCTAGGCAGCTCGCGTCGCCGGAGGTCTTGTCTGAATGTGGATTGGTATTTGTGGGAGAGTCAACACGGCTCGCTAGCACGTTCGCCGCCGAGAATTATAGACGAAGCAAGCAGCTGAAGCCAGAAAATGTCTGAAGGGCGTGAACGCAATAAACAATTGCACTCTCTTGGGACTTAGGATTTCGAGATCGTCTTTGTGTTTACGACCTCCAATTTTCACTTCCCACAAATACCAATCCACTGTTGAGATGTGGAAGAAGAGCTTTGCTCACTGTTTGGCTGCTGGGTTTGTAATGTAATATTCCAAGACGAAATGATATCATATTGACAAGACAAAAAAAAAAAAAATCTCCCGATCAACGTAACCTACCCTGAAAGATAATGAAATAGAATTGTATTTCTGATATATGTGAGTTCAAATCTAAATTCCAAATGGTAAAACTATAGTTTGCTGTATGGATAATAAATTAGATTGAGATTTGTCACAAGGTTCAAAATGTTTTGGTGACCCTTATAAGATATCAGGATTCCCGATAATGCACGTAATTAAATGGGACATCCGAAGATAAGGTAAGGAACGAGGTACTTCCATACCGCTTAATAATCAGTTCAGAAATATTTTAAACAATCTGATTAAATGAATATTTTCTCTGGAATATTAAGAATTGAGTGACTTGTTTTGAAACTTGCATAAAATATGTTTTAAAAGAAAATTTAACAAGAAAGAGCCAACCAAACATAACTTAGAATTAAGAAAAATAATAATAATTTTAAATATGCCAAAGAACTACCCAATAACTAATTAGATTTAGCTAAAATTAAGTTAGTTTTAGTTAATATTACCTAATTATTAAGAAAATCCCTCCCTCTCATCTGCTTAAGCAGTTTAATTGTAATCCATCTTAGTAAATAAATTCCCGCCTCCTCAGAGGTGTTGTGAAGGGAAAAATGAAAAACAAAATAAAATATATTTCGAAGAAAGCTTGGCCTCTCTGTTCTCTCAAGTCGACTCCGCAAGGTGTTCCGCAAGGACCTAAGCGAGCGTTAGCATAATCGGCCGACCGGAGGAGGCGCCCAGCCCAGTTCGCTTCCCGGCGCTGCCTCTAAAGGGCTCTCGCCACGGAGGGTCTATTAAACCGGAGCTGCGTCGGAGGCGGTGGAGGCGGCGAGAGCGGCAGCGGGAGCGTCAAGGGCTGGCGGGGCGCGGGCGCTGGCCCGCCCTCCGCCCACGCGCGTCCTAGGGCTCTAGGGCTCTACAAACACAAGCGGCGCGCGCACACGAGGTGCGGGGTGCTTGTTCCAGCCTGTTGCTCGCGCCACAGGGCGGGCGAGGGCCCTTTGCCCTGTCGATTGTGGGGATAATTCGATCAAATCGTTTGAAGGTGGCGCCGGCCCGGCGAGCGGTGGTTCATGGAAATTCCAATGCTGCTGGAATGGAGGCGACACGCGGTGTCTATACTTCGGTTTCGGCGTCTAGGAAATAAATACACTTGACATTGCAAAACCGAGAAATCTTTATTGTTCAATAAAAGATTGTCACCTTTTTTATTTTTTCGAAACAGTACAGAAGATTCTAGACCAATGAAACTCGAACTTTGATAACTCGAATTTTTATTCGTTCACCTACTTTTATTCCTTTGTTATCCATTTACAACTTGTCAGGTCTGCATGAACATGTTTCATTTTCCGAAATTTTCCTTTTTTTTTCTTGCGGCATCGACGTATCCGCAGAGAACTCATGCTAAGCCTAAGCATTCATTTTTAATATTTTATAATGTGGTAATATTGATTTAAGAAAGACTCGTAGTATACTTTCAAATTATTCTCATTCAGCTTCATATTATATTTTTATGTTAATAGGTAATGCACTTTTTTCATTATTAAAAATATCGAGTCAGTATACGATCACCGAACAGATAGTTGTGTAGTAAATAAGAAAGATTGCAATGAAATTTTAATAAAGTCCCTTAGGCTAGATGTACTGTTTACATATAAATCGTTTTATATGATAAAAATTCCCCAGTTTTTAAATAATTGTCTGTGATCTCATTCACCAAAACAATATTTACCCTACATTTTACAAAATCAACTTTGATTGAAAAGTTGACTTGTGGATATTGAAATACGTATGTGCCGCTGCCGGCAATGAGAATGGCTTGTTATTTTAAAGACAATTTTGTTTTTGTTTAAAATATGCTTACAATAGTTACACAAAACATGGAATCTATGCACTTAAAAAATACCAGTTGTACTTTAAATTCCTTTACGAAAATAGAATACATAAAATCAACGCGGCGGTGCGTGGAATAATTCCCTAATAACTCAATCGAAATTCGAACTACTCTACCTCAGATATGGCTGCCACATCGAAAATCATTCGCGAAATGCACCTATTGACATAGGACAGAGAAAACGTTGGAGGCGCAGTTAATTATAACGCTACATACCGTTACAGTGACACAAGCAGGGATCACATGATTTTGCTACTGGATTACGTGCTGTAAAGGGCACAAAGTGAAACTGTCAGGCGCAAATTGAGCCATGTGATCTACAGAGAAGTCCCGGTCTCCTACTCCAACTAAGTTTCCTTTAATTGCTGCTAAAAGAGAAGGTTAGAGAGTTTGTGATTTCGGGGTTCGAAAAATTGAAGCACTGCTTTCTTACTGTTTCCCCCGGGGATATTTTTTTTTGAACGCGATAGAGTGTATTATTTTCGAGTTCATATCATACTCTTATGAAATTTTAAGCTGTCTTTGTTTACTACATTTTTAGTGGGAGATGTTGAAGGATGTGCGCTTAAATATGAAAAGAAATTCATTGCGGTTGTAAATTAAGTTGTTAGTAAAAAAGTAAGTGTAATATATTAATTTCTCAGACGTAAGGTGGAAATTTCATTTCTTTTGAGTATAATATTTTCTTAATTTTCATATTGATGTAGGTACTTTTTACTCTTCTCCTCGTCTTATTGGTTGCATATCTATCTATAATTGACGTGAAAAATGGTATAAATCTCACAGGAAAGACACGTTTATTACATGGTGTGCTTTCTATTTCTCCTCAGTGATAAATTTAGTATGAAATATTGACGAAAAAAAGTTAAAATCATAAAAAGTTGCGGAAGGTCGACAACAGTTTATGTTTATTTAATCAACTTACACTACAAAATATTTTTAGAGTTTATGGCAAACAATTTTTGTTTATTACTACTTGATAATTGTTACAATTATTATTTGTATTTCACTCAACCCCGATGTTTTCTGAAGATAATCTCTGGGATTAATCGGTATTACTAAAATATTCCATTCTATGTATGATACCCAAAATTAAAACTTCTTTCACTGAGTTCTACAAGCGATAAATTTTCTTTTTTTATACAAAATGGACCGCCACGTAGGCTTACAGAGATATCAGAGGAAACAAAAATAGCAAAACTCATTCTGCACGTCTTCTCATAAAAGAATAAAATAATAAAAGTCCCATAAATACTTTTGCAAACAGGTATATGGACATAAATCACGCTACGGTCCATGACGTAGATATTGATGTTACAGTTTAATAACTAAAAGTTTCATGTCGAGCTTTAAAAACGAGGGGAAAGTTTTCATCAAAGTTTAACCTTCATTAAAGCTTCCTCATAACAGAACTATTCTTACTAGACCGTGCGCTACGTCGTAATAACAAAATTTAATAGCAACCGCTACAAATAGTAGTAGATTATGGCTTGCACCAAAGTGCGTCGTGATGTGAAAACTTGCCTCCGGCAACGCATCGAGCTGGTTGAAATTAAATTCCGATGAATGAGGATCTGAACGCACCAAAGGGCTTAGTCTGCCGAGATGAGCTCAGAGCTGCAAACTTTTATATTTGCACACTTGTGCTTGCCTAGCGTGGACGAGTGCTCGGTAAAGGGAACTAAAAAAAGAAGGAAATTAGCGCGAGCATGCTGTAAGCGAGCAAGTAAGCGAGATTGGAAACTTGCAAAAGGTATTAGCAGGTGCAAAGTCCTTGACCTCAATATTCAGGCGATACTTTCTGAGAGTGTAAACGGAGGATTCTTTCCATCTATTTCTGGAAAAGCTGAGTTCGCGAACGACAAAATTTCTAAGCACTTGGTTAACGTGGATTGCGTTTTTAGCGAGATGAAACAAAATTTACCCTTGACAGCTTATATACTCTTAGCGTGTAATAATTTAAAGCAATAAATCACTCAAAGAAGTAGATATAACATTACTAATTCTTCTAAAATATTTATACACACGATCATGTGTAAATAAGACCGTCAGCAGAGACAGAATAGGAAGAAATAGGGAAAGAAACAAGAAGAGCTTAAGAGAGAGAACTCGAAAATGTTTCTAAGAAAAGTGAAAAATCAGTCAAATAAATATAGAAAAGCGTCGAAATGGAAAAAAAATTAAAACGATATATAATTATCTCCATGGTTAGGAGACGATATTAATATGAAACAAAAAAATTATAGAGCAACGGCAGAATGAAAGGCATCACAAGAAAACCCGTCGCACCCGATTTGTCCGCCACAAGTTTGACATAAATCGACCGGAAGTTGAACCATGGTACCAAGTGGAGTGTGAGAAAATCTGATCCCAACACCGTGGGTTGCTCCAAGGAACAAGCAGAGTCACGACACGGAATAAAAACAGTTAACGAGCCAGGAGCCGAAAGGATCGTACAGGGGTAGAGGCGCCAGTCGTTTCGCGAGAGAGGCGTCGCTGCGGGGCTGGACCGGACGAGCCCCGCGTTAGTTTGCTCTGCGGCCGTGGCGGGGGCGTCCGCCCTTCGCGGCCGGAAGTACCGCAGGCCGGGGAGGGGGAGGGGCGCTACCTGCAACGCGCATTAGGTTCCTAATTGGATGCGGCGGCGAAAGCGGAGGTGTCTACGGAGGAAGGAAGGGTCGGCCGGGCAACAGCTGAGGAGCGGAGGGTGGGGGCTGGGGAACGGAGTGCAGTCGAAGGGAAGGGGGTTATGCGGGGAGAGCTGACAGTGGGACGCATAGAGCAGGGCACGGAGGGACGGGAGGGAGGAGCATGGCCGGGAGAGAGTGGGGTGAGTGGAGAAAGGGGTTCGGGGAGCCAGAGGTGAAGAGGCGGGGCGATAAGCGGAGAGCGGGGAGCGAGAAGGACGATACAGAGAGCGAGAGGCAAGGAGAGAGGTGTGAGAGTGGGGAGTGGGAGGAAGAACGGTGCGTGGGGAGCGGGAGCGGGCAGTGAGAGTGGGGAGTGGGAGGAAGAACGGTGCGCGGGGAGCGGGAGAGGGCGGTGAGAGCGGGGAGTGGCGAGTGAGGGCGGGCGGTGAGAGGAAGAATGGTGCCGGAGCAGGCGGTGAGAGCTGGTAGTGGATGAGTGGGAGCGGGGAGTGAGAGGAAGAACAGAGAGCGGGGAGCGCGAGCGGGCGGGGAGTGAGAGGAAGAACGGTGCGTGGGGAACAGGAGCGGGCGGTGAGAGCGGGGAGTGAGAGGAAGAACGGTGAGTGGGGAACAGGAGCGGGCTGTAAGAGCGGGGAGCGGGAGCGGTGGGTGAGAGGAAGAACGGTGTGGGGGGAACAGGAGCGGGCGGTGAGAGTGAAGAGTGGAAGCGAGCGTTGAGAGCGGGGAGGGGAAGCGGAGAGGGGGAGCGGGGATGGTGAGGGGGAGCGGGGAGCGAAGAGAACGGTATGGGTATTGAGGTGGAGAGAGAGAGAGAGAGAGAGAGAGAGAGAGAGAGAGAGAGAGAGAGAGAGAGAGAGAGAGAGAGATGTGTGTGTTAAGCGAGGAGCGAGGAGCGAGGAGAAAGCGTCTGGGAGTGGGAAAATGAGAGCAAAACAGCTCTTGAAAGCAAGCGGGCGGAGGAGGGGAGATGATAGGGGGAAAGGAAGAGAAACAAGATAGCGACTCGGAGGGGTTCGTCCTCTGGTCGCGAACTACGGTGGTCGTTGAACACACCTTGTGTTTCTGGCCCATAAGTTTATAACAGCAAAAAAGAGCACCTGAAAACAGAAGGTACGCCTCCAAATTGACAAAGAAAAGTAGTTTAACCAAGAATTGATCTACAGGTTTGAGGATGAGAAGTTGGGAGCATCCCAGGTTCTCCGTTCTTGTCCAATCTTTAGCAGGTCGTATGTCTGGTGCGTTTATATGTATATACTCAATTCAGTTGAAATAAATGGTTGCGGTGAATCAAACGCTGAGTATGTAATTACCGTAGAGTATATACACATATATGTTCTACTATTAAGTTCCCCAAGATAAATGTCCTACTACGTATCTTGCTGTACATCAACCTATTTCAAATTTTACCACCAATGTAGAAGACTTTTAATTATGACGAACTCAGGCAGACAATGAAGGCGAAGGTGATGAAGACTACAAAATCATGAAGACAAAGAACGGGAAGGAAACGGAGAAGACGACGACGAAAAGGCAGAAAACGGAGAAAATGACGTAGGCAACACAAAAAACGGAAGAGACAACACGACGGCGAGAATGTCAGGAAACACAAAGACGCACAAGAAGAAATATGACGGAGAATTGACGCGGAAGAGTACTGAAGCAGGGAAGGAAACAAAAACAACGGGAAAGATGAAGAATACGAGGGGAGGGAGAAACAAAATAAGAAGTCAAAAGGAATGAAGAAGAGGAAGCCGGCAGCGGGCCTGCGCGGAGCACCGCCCGCCAAATCCCCGGCTGCGGCCGCTTAAAGCGGCTCTGCCCCGACGCCACGCCCCGCGCCCCGCGCCCCACGCCCACGCGGATCAACGCGCGCCGCACAGCGCGGGAGAGGGCTGACAAGCGGAGCGGCAAATGGGGCAAGGGCCTCTTGGGCAAATGGGGCAAGGCCTTGAAAGGGAAGACGACGTCGTGGACTATGCTCTCACACTCCTCACACACCTAATTATTATTATTATTATTATTATTATTATTATTATTATTATTATTATTATTATTATTATTATTATTATTATTATTATTATTATTATTATTATTATTATTATTATCATTATTATTATTATTATTGTTGTTACTGTATTGTCATTATTACGTATGTATGTATGTATTGGGCATTTTGGGTCAGTAGTCCGACTTCGTCAGCCAGCTACCGGTGTTCCCCTTGTCTGGACTTAGTTAAATTCCCATGCATGGGGGTAAGAGCGACATGAGACGAACATGACGTATTCTCTTCACCGTAACTAGCAAGATCCGCCTGCTTGAACTTTTCTTCGTCACACAGCTACAGAAATCGAGACGATTTGAAAGGAAAGCTACAACTAAGCGGTCTTAGACTAAAGGATCTCGGGTTCGAGTCCCGCCTCGGGCATGGTTGTGTTTGTATATGTCTTTGTATGTTTTGTGATTGTCAATTTCATTACTCATCATTATCATTTCACCTCACCCCCAGGGCTAACAACCTTGGGTGTAGAAACGGATTCAGCATGAAAATGCTGATTCCCTCCCCATAAAAATGTCACGAGCACCTACCCTCGATAAACATGACTGAGCTCGGATGGGTTGCACGTTTGCGTGGTCCCAAAATGGCGAATTCCCGACCTAAAAATAATAATAATGAGACATATGAAACAAATGTTTATCACAGAAATTTCAAATTATCAATTTCCATCGAACTCTCAAGGGTCTAAGGGTTAAAGGCCTCCCAGCATACTGACAACAATTGGTAGGAGTGTACTGGAAACCAGAATAAGATCAGAAAGGGGATGATTTAAAGGATCACAGAACACTGTGCTGAAAGGCTTGTACTACGAGCGTTGTGTCCGAATGCTCTCTGAAAGAGACGATTACAGGTTTCCCAAAGCCGAATCGATTGGGGTATCCCGGGTGAAGATACTCCTGGAAGTGGGAAACTAAGTCCCTTGTTGTGGGGAGCCTGGGGGTAATCAAACGTTCATTACTGTGCTGAGATGCCCTACAGCGTAATTAACTTGATACAAATACACTTACAGCGTGTCGCTATGCAGCATTACGGCACAGCACTGGGTTACGTACTACGAACTCGATTTTGAACGTAACACTTTATAAATCTTGATCAAATAGACCAGTATAATTCAAGCTACATATTGTAATGAGAATATAATAAAAGCTACTCTATATTTTGTTTGGTTTGTTTGGTTTATCTATATCAGCATCCAACAAGAATTTTTGTATAAATAACTTTCTACCTATTTTAAAAATTAATATTTCACATCTTAATTTTGTCCTAGCATTTAATTACGGTATTATGGAAACCAAAATTTCTTTTTTGGTTTACGTTCTCAGCGGATAGTAGATATAATAAATAAAGTAAGAGGTCCATGGGTAATGAACGACTCATTGTAAAGGGTTTTGGAGGTTCTAAAATTATTTGAAAGTTGCCCCATTAGAATATCGATGACAGTCGTACAACCACAATCTTCTACCGGCAGCGTCAAAGAGTGTCTAAAAATCTGGGCAAAAAAACAAAGATAACGAAGAAGGGAAGAGTTTCGCAGAGAAAAAAATGCAGCAAATATTCCATTGTCAAATACAATTGAGAAATGCTGCTTCAGAAAATTTAGAAGTCTGTATGAACAGGGTGATCGCAGCAGCAAGGGGGTGGACTAAGAAGACTACAGAGGTCACGGTGGCTGCCAGAGATGCCAATCTGCGGGAACGCGTTGGGATCGTAAGCGGCTCCATAATATTCGTCGGCGTAAAGGGAGCATGTGATGCTAGTCGGGCCTTGTGCCAGCTGCACAATCGTCTGGCGAAACAGGCGGCCGATACGCCTCAGTTCACATTGGCTGTCGTCGGATAATCATTAAGGCTGATTCACTCGATCTGAAAGGTTTCTGCCCCAAAACGTCCAATGTTTGACTTTTTTCCTGCATGAGGAGCACAACTTGCCTCACGTGACCTTCGTGGGAACACGCAAAATTAATCACTTTGCTTTTTTAAAATCTGGTTTCACATCAAACATGAGGGTTTATCGTAAGTGTAGAGAAGTTCTAGACGGCGTTTCGTACGTACACTCTAAGATGTGAATTACTACTATTATGTTTATGATGAAGAAACCCTTCGTAATATTGAATTCTAATAATTTTATTTATTATAAATTGCTATATGGCGTTTTTTTGATCAATATCATGATGCCATGAGTTCAACCAAAACTATAGATTTTTTACATATTAAAAAACGCTGTAGATGTTATTACAAAAGTATAATCATTACTCAAAATGGAATAGAGTTTTCTGTTTTACTCCATTTTAATGGCGTGTCCTAATGTTTCTTTCACCTTCTAGAAAATATAGCGTCTTCAGGAACAGTTGGTAATACTCCTAAATATCAACGTCGAAATTCGAATGGATCTGATTGAAAATAATTTTTTTATCACTGCTTCAAACTGAGATAGGATTAATAGTCACAAGTGTTATTTTGAGAGTAATGCCACGTATCTTTTTGTTTAAGACCGTTAAAGTCAAGAAATTACAAGAGACCAATATTTGAATTTAATTATAGAAATATTTTCTACCATTACAATATAAATCATAATTAGAATTAAAAGATTAATAGAGCACGAAATTAAAGCATCGAAAACGTTACATTAACGCGGCGAGACTATTTTAAGCTACGTGCCGGAAAAAATAAAAGAAAACGGAGAAAACGAGGCAAGAAATAATAAGGCGCCATGAAGGCAGCGGAGTTTACAATACGGTGGGTCACGACCTTTGACCTCCGACGATACGGAAGCGGCGTGGTCGCGTGCCACGGTGATCGCGTGCCCTGTTCTACATGGCGCCGCTTGCGGAAGCAACTCGTCGCCACCGCCACCGCCACCATCGCCCTCTCCACCACTGATTCCTTCACCCGTAATGGCGGTCATTCACACGCTCAGCATCAGCAGCGATCCCTTGCTGTGAGCGCTCTCTCTCTCTCATTCTATCCCTCTCTTTCTGTCACTCTCCCTCTCTATTTCCTCTTCTCTCTCTCTCCTATTCCTCTCTCTTTCTGTTTATCCCTCTCTCCCCTCTCCCTCGCTATGAATCTATATCCATCCTGTCTCTCTATCCATCTCCATCTATTTTTTCTCTCCCTGTCTATTCTATTTCTCTCCCTCTCTACTTTTCTCTCCCTCTCTACTTTTCTCTCCCTCTCTACTTTTCTCTCCCTCTCTACTTTTCTCTCCCTCTCTACTTTTCTCTCCCTCTCTATTATTTTTCTCTCCCTCTCTATTATTTTTCTCTCCCTCTATTATTTTTCTCTCCCTCTATTATTTTTCTCTCCCTCTCTATTATTTTTCTCTCTCTCTCTATTATTTTTCTCTACCTCTCTATTTTTCTCTTCCTTTCTACTTTTCTCTCCCTCTATTTTTTTCTTCCTCTATCCCTTTCCCCCTCTCTAATCTCTTTCTTTCTCCCTCCGTTTGTGTATCTCTCTTCTTCTCTCTGACTCTCCCGCGCATTACAGCATCAGGTTGTCTAGATGATGAAAATGATCCTTATGAAAATGGGGATCAGCCTATTGCCGAGTCCTCAAGAGAGCGGGGGGAAAATGAATAGGAAAGTGAATATCATTATTTCTTAGATATATAGTCTTAGGTAGAGTTGAACGATTTTAATTAGTTTGGTTACATGAATGATGATAAAGCAATGGCAGAATGAGAGGAAGGCGAATTGTAGGCTTCATCACACCCACCTCAAACTCCATTTTTTTCTAGAACCACATCCTTCACACTCACTATCTCTAAAATAATCCCCACTTCCTTCTCAAACGCTGTAGCTTTAGGCTCCGTCTCTTTACCCCCGATGGCTCGGTGGAGCATGACACGTTTCCGTGTACCTTTGCAAGTCTCCGTGTTCACTTCCAATCTCCCATCTCACTATCGCGTTCATTTCGGAACAACTTCCATTTCCTCTACCATCCACCTTCCAAGTGCTCCAACGCCACTAACTACCTTCACTTCACCTTCATGCCCTTTTCCCTCATCTCCATCGACTCCTCACCTCCAGCGGCACGCCATGACACCGACCTTGATGTCCGGCATCCACATCACTATCGCGGTAATTTCATTTTCATAATTATATACTGCTATAATATGAACTTGTGGGAATACTAAATAGGGAACGGAAAGGCCATTTTTATTAGCTAGTGACCGTAAAAGATTTAACAGTCCACTGCTTGTTGAGAACAATCGAAACCAAATGAGTTGTACCAAAAAATGTCATATGACTACACTTATTTCAAGAAATGTTTTTTTTTCTTTTTTAAACGTACTTGAATTGTTCATATTACAAAATGATAGTACGAAAAGCACTGTACGACACGCGGCCGATAACAGAAATAACGGACTTTGTTAGTTATAACCTTCAGCTATCACTTCGGTTCCCAAACTTCTACTGCATCCGTTTTTTGCCATTTAACAGCCTATTTAAAAAAAAATATTTTATTGATTTTCTTGGTTGTACATAGGTCAGATTTAGTCTAAACTTTACGTATGTTTGATTGACTTACATGCTAACTTATATTTAAAACATATCTCTAAGACTTAAATCTAACATAAGGTTGAGGATGCCCTATTGGCTCCTCTATTCTGGTTCAAATTCGGAGAAGGTTTTGAGGAATATGTTGTAGGGATATCTATTTTTTATTCTGGTATGGTTCGGACTTTTTGCGAGTCTAAAGGTTGCAAGGGAAGGGATTTGCGGTAAATAAAAGTTGGTGGCTAAGTATGTGATGAAACAGCCTAATAACATTACTAACTTCCACGCCACCGACCACCCAAGTGCTCCAGCAACCCCACCTGGACGCCGCCTGCAGTGGGGCAGGTCGCGGGCGGGCGCCGCCAGCAGCGGCAATTAGGCGGGCGCTAACCCGGGCCTCGGTGGCGCGCTGCGGCGCAGCCCAGGGCGTATTGACCCGCGCCTTGAGGAAGCGCCGGCGGCGCCGCGCGCCGCACAGCGCTCCCCCACCCCTACATACACGCATACGATTGACTGATTGTTAGTGGTTGCGGGCGCGTCAACTATTGAGGTCATTAGTACCGTAAGTGAAGTGTATGTTTCTCATCGGGCGGTGATCTTCCCTCACTGGATGGCGAGATCCGGCGCCGACCTACCGTCGACCCTAAACCAGATATCTCCCACAACCGGGTACCGCCCCAGTCGGGACAAGTTATAAGTCTCCAACCGGTCTCCCGGCATGTGTGGTAGTGTAGTGTATGTTAGTGTAACTGCGTGTGTAAGGGGAGGGGATAGGAGAAGGAAGAGGTAGGAAAGATCGCGTGCGGTGACCCGTTTGTTAGGGTACTGCCCTGACTTTCGCCTGCTGTTGATCGGAGAAACAACGGAAAACTACCGATCAGAGCAGCCGGCCTCTAGAATTCTCCTCCAGACAGCGACTGAATTCGACCTAGCTGAAAAGCTAGTATCGAAAATCCTGCCGCCGTCAGGACTCGAACCTAGGACCTTCCGGTCAGAGGCACTACAGTGACATCAGTTGATACACTGAGCCACCGCTCCCGGCCACACACACGAAATACAGTTGTGAAGAAGGTTAACACTGCAGTACTCGTGTCCCATTTCGTAACGCAAGTTATTGCGTCGCCAACAAATGGAGCCCAATTTAAAAATATTTTTTAATTTTTTTTATTGATATATAATTGCTATCGATGCGGATTTTGATGTACAGTGTGAAACTTACCCGGATTGAGGGGACAGTGGTTACGAAAGAAATATTAAAACAGTTGAATGACGCTACATGTTCTCTTATGGAGGGAATTATGAGAGGACGTTAATGAAGAGTCTTATGGGAGGGAAGTATGAAAAGTCAAACCGAGTCAATTTAACATCTAGTTAATTAGTAGTAAATAAATTAAATCGAATCATTCAAAGTAGGTAAAGATAAATTCTTTAAAAACGAGCGTTAACTGCTTATAATGATTGAGTGGCGAATAAAGCCCGAAGGCCTTTGGTCCTCGGAATTTTTGTGGCCGCTCGATCATTAGAGCCCTTTAACGCCTTTGGTGCATAAATAAATTCCATCGTGAGTTACTAAAAACTTTCTGAACAAGCTTCCACCTTCCTCTTATGTTTTATATGTACAAAATTCTTAAGGAAAAATACATTGCGTTACATGGAAATATTGTATTAAGTATATTGAAGTATCACAATTATGAAATATGCGCATATAATTGAATTTAATGTCGTTAACATTTAAAATTGGTGTAGTTCTTTGTGCATTAAAACAAACGAAAATATGAATTTCAAATTCACCGGAAACCCCGTTGCGGAACTTCACGGTCCATAGCACTCGAACATATTCCCACCTCTCCACAACAAAACTACACGGGGAGTACCGTCCGTCAATTTATTCAAACATGTTCACATTCACCGGAGGCAAATCTAATCTACGAACATTGCCACACCTTAACATTCATTTCGCGTTATCAGCGACTCGCAGCTGCAAATACCCTTTGTATTCCGCGCGTAGCAACGAGCACCCGTGGAATGGTGCAGCGCTATCTACATCACAAACGGCCGACAAAGAGAATGCACAGGGCGTGCGCGGAAAATTAAGATATTAAGAAGAAACTTCCGTGCATGCCGAATGCGCGAAAACGAGACGTTCGTTAAGCTGGATCCGTGCTCAACGCTGCATTGTGTAATGCTATACATGAAATGGACGTGCGGCTCGAAAGGTTACGAACCTCGTCCAACGAACTTCCCGCATTGTTAATTGTGATGTTCAAAGGGCTCAGTGCGTTTTATTTTCATATATTCATCTTTCATAACTCCATATGAAACTTTTCTGGGATTTTTAAACAGAGAACACACAGTAACAAATAAAAAAATATTTTTTTATTCACTCACTAGTTGAATTCGAGTCAACCAGTCGCAATATATTGTAAATGAGATTCTCATGCAAATGAATTTCAAATTAGTGGCATCTAGAAGTTCACAATTACACAAAACACATACTATATACAATATAGTAATAAGATAGGGACAAATTTATTGATCTGCAGTAATAGTCGATAATTGATTCACGATAATTGATCGTAAAGAAACTTTGAGAAAAGGAGTACTGTACGTCAAATTTAAACATTCTTTAGAAACATATGATGAATTCTTTTGTATTTACATGGATTTCTATTACAAGCTAGCTTTTGCGACACAGACCGAAAATTTTCTCGGTCTAGTCTGAAAATGTCAAGTTTTTCAGATCTGTGAAATCCAACTTCCGATGTGAGGATACAACACAAAATTGAAACCAAGCTGTTAAAAATATGAAGTACCAATAAAGAGATGTATCTTCCGCTAAATCAATGCTTACAACTGATTTCATGGGAGGTCGACCAGCAACTATCCAGGACGCGTGAAACATCTGCTCCACCACGGAAGCGAAAAGATCGTATCCCGCTGCTCCCAGAGTCAAGGCTTTCCGCCAGATGGCCGCCGCCGTGGCCTCCCACGCACAGCAGAGTCTGGCAACAAGTCTTCAGTTTATAGGCTAATAGCGGTGCAAGCGTAACACCCGCGTTCAAATGTGCGCTCCCGGGATGACGCAACAGGACGCAGTGGAGGAGGAGGTGAGGGAGGCGAAACAGCGCTCGCTGCCGGGGTTGCTGCTCTCCTGATCCACCTCCACGACGTAGCTCTCGTTACCTTCTCTACTCTTTCCACCCTGTCCTTCACATGTTGATGTCTACACCCGTGTCCTAGCTTCTGTTCTTGCTTTTGATCCTCTACCGTCTCTCCACAGTCCCCTGCCGACCATTCTCACACCTTCAATTTAATCGCTGCTCCTCTATACTCGAGGAGGAGGTGAAACAGCGCTCGCTGCCGGGGTTGCTGCTCTCCTGATCCACCCCTCCACGACGTAGCCCTCGTTCCCTTTTCTACTCTTTCGACCCTGTCCTTTCCACGCTGATGTCTACACCGATGTCCTAGCTTCTGATCTTGCTTTTTCTCCTCTACCGTCTCTCTACAGTCCCCTGCCGACCATTCTCACACCTCCAATTTAATCGCTGCTGCTCTATGCTGCCGTCCGTTTACCTGTACGTTCTCATCCCTCCCATTCATCTTCGCCCCCATTCCTTCTTCACTATTCCACCACTTCTCGTCTGGCATCACTGCCATCTCTATCACCCTAGCACCACCACCATTATTGCCCCTGTCACTACCACCACTCCTATATTCATCGTCGCCTCCGTCATCACTACTGCTCACCCATGCCACCACCACATCCCTTTCATCGCACACCCTCGTCATCACTGCCCTCTCACATCGTCAAAACCACCTCCATCATCCTCCATGAATACCGCCCAACCACCAATTCCATGGGTACCGCCGACTCTATTTCGTTTCAACCCCGTCACCACCGCTTATTTCATCCTTGTTCTTCCCGTACCCATTCGAAAAAATCCTTCGTACGCTTTCCTTCGGAGTGGAAGTAAAGCCTTCTGATCCATGTAGTAGATTTACTGCATGTAAAAGATCCTCAAGTCTAAAAGAAACTTCTGAGCTAAATTCAAATCGCCTGTTTCCTCGACTGAGTAAAACCTTCTTTTTCCGCATGATGGCGAAAGGAGTGGAGCGAAATTAGCGTGGTCAGACGGAAGAGCAGGCCTGATGGCCGGAGTCTCGTCTCGTAAAAAGACATTTACTAACTAACCTATCCTAACTGCTCTCCACTATCACTTCGTCACAATATCCCCCCAACCACCATACCCCAATACCCTCACAAGCATTCGCAACACCACCACCATCACCTCATTCCTCACATTCCCGTTACCATCTTTGTCACTGCAGTCCCTTTGACCGGAAGGTCCTAGGTTCGAGTCTTGACGGTGACAAGATTTTCGACACTAACTTGAGAGCTAGGTCGAATTCAGTCGCTGTCTGGAGGAGAATTCTAGAGGTCGGCTGCTCTGATCGGTAGTTTTCCGTGGGTTCTCCGATCAACACGAGACGAATGCCGGAGCAGTACCTTAACAAACAGGTCACGAACCGTGCGCGATCTTTCCTAGCTCTTCCTTGTCTTATCCTCTCTCCTTACTCATTAACAAGCACTACATTACCACACATGCTGGGAGACCGGTCGGGGGCTTAGAGCTTGTCCCGGCTGGGACGGTGCCCCGCTGGTGGGAGAGTCCTGGTTAGGGGGAAACCCCACTAGCCGACGGTAGGTCGGCGCCGGATCTCGCCATCCAGCGGGGGAAGATAACCGCGCATCTCCCGAGAGAAGAACATGCCCTACACTAACGGGACTAATGACCAAAGCAGTTGACGCGCCCGGAATCACTAACAATGAACCAAACCACCAACCAACTGTTACGGTTGCCATCACCGCTTTCACCCCCCCCCCCACCCGTGCGCGCCGCGAGGCACCGCCGCCGCGCCGGCTGGCAGGGCGCCCGGCTCCGCGCCGCCACGGCGTCTGCCAGCCTCCGGCGCCTGACGTCACGCCGGCGGCGGCCGTGCGCGGCGCCGCGTCGCCAGGGGGCGGGGCGGGCGCTATCGAGCGGCGACGACGGCGACGCGGGCGTCGCCGCCGGGACTCGGGCCGACGACCCCCCGGCCCGGCCCGGCGGCGGCCGCTGCCGCAACCACAGCCCCCTTCCTCTCCCCCGCCCCCCTCGCGACGGAACACCGCCCAAGGCGTTCCCCTCCCCTGGCTGTCAGTTACCGCTTTCGCTTGCGCTGGGTCGATGCCTGCCGTCTTCGGTCGGGACTTGCTCGTCGGGACGAATCAGCGGGTTAATGCTGGGGTAGCGGCAACGTGTTTGTTATACGCAGCTTGTTCAGCTTTGGGTCTCCGATATAAATCGTAATTCATGGATTATTGCATTCAGTTGTTCAAAGTAGGAATACGTAGGTAATTTAAAATTGGAGGTCTTCCAAATCGGCTTGTAATTTCGTACTTTCTGGAGTAATTATAGAAAAACTGGGCCATGGTTCATTACCGTATTTTTAAGAGTTTTGGGGGAATTAGTTACAATTATTTACACGCAATTACATTTATATTTTATACAATTGTTGGAGCTTTGCGAGTTTATTTGTATTCCAAATTTTTAACATATTTGTGTAGTATAATTCTGTTTACAAACTATAAACGACTGAATTCAATTGTTTTTTCAATTTTAATTATTACTTTACGTTAATACATTACGTCAATTACGTTAATACGTTACGTCAATTTTTGTTCAGTAAACCCTTAATATAAATTCTGCAAATCCCCAACACTGACCACATATTTCTAGACACTTGAATAAGTATCCTCTACTTTTGTATTCTACATTATGGTGTAACACTGTTACTCAACAATTGCAATTTGTTTCATAAGTTACTCAAAAAAAGTATTTTACCTCACTACAATACTACTCTTTTGAAGATGTTTATTAAACTTGCAAAGAACTTTTCTTCTTGTTGTGAAATTCAGTACCTCACAAAATATTTGTCCAGAAACCCCTCCTTGAGATACTCCGACTCCTTCAGCGATGCTGTAGCAACCGACGCCAAGACTCTCACTGTTGTGAACCGTCAGTTCCTGCTGCTTCCGTGAATGAACTCTTGACTCCACCTTCCTTCCTTTCTGCGCAACTCACGAAATCCTCATTTCCCCCGAGTTCCCGTCATCCTGTCGCTAGGCTCCCTAACCCACGTTAATTAATAGAAAACCGCGGGTTCGGGAGTTACGACAGGTTTGTTAATTAAACGGAGCGATAACAAAATAAATTTCCGCGCGGCGGGAGTCTATAAATTTTCGACGCTGGCTGCACATTGCAGTTTACGCATTTGGGCAGTGCACTGGAATGGAATTGACCGAGGTTTTCAATGCGTTGCCGGAATAGAACGCAAATGCATTATTCATTTTAAATCTGGCACATCGCTTGAGTATTCCCCACCCCCACCTTCCATATTTATTCTTCCTTATTGGTGCTATATTTCTTTTTTAATCGTTCATTAATCCGTCGCTTTGGAAAGTTTATATTTAGAACAGTAAGCGCATTACAAAAAATGAAATATGATTTGCGTATTTTCTCACAATAATAAAATGGAATGGGGAATTTTTCAAACGCGGCAGAACTCTAGTAACGATCCTTTTTGGTACTCGCATCGAATTCGCATTGTTATTGACTACGCTGCTACCGACATCCTTGTCGTCCTCATTGAATCTCCCTCACCACCCTCTCCCTCTCTCTCTTCCTCTTATATCTTAGACATGTTTCTATTATCATCCCCCTAATATTTTCTTACCATCCCTCAGTCATCTTTTTTTATCATCCTCCAGTGATATTTTCTCATTTTTCTCAGACATTTTTTTATCATTCCTCACAAAATCATCTTTTCTTTCACTATCTGTCCTAATTTTTGTCCATCATATGAAACAATGATCTTAGCTTTTATATTTTTAAATCAAGTAAGTCTACATAATATTTTTGTTTTTCTCATCCAACAGTTACACATCCAACAGTTATTTTACAATGTTTTATTTTGTATATTATTTGGTAGTCTACATGTAGTCTAATATCCTTCACGAAATGCGTGTTGTTGACTTTCTCACTCTCGATTTTCCACGGTTTTCATTCTCTTTCATTACACTTCAGCGTCATTATCGCACTAATGTTCTTCCTCTTCTTTTGCAGCGCGTTTTTTGCTTCGTGTTTCTCTATTAACTCGTACCTTAATTCTGGCAACCCAATTTCCGGCTCTCTCTTCCGTGGTCGTTTGCAGAGCGTCATAACGACCAAATACACTTTGCTGGAGTCGGCCGCCACAGCAAAACTCGTTCTTGCTGCATCTACTTCGCTCCAGACGCACTGGTCCTACATGCGTCTATCGCGATACACACCGCCGCCGACTGCAATACTATTGTGACGTCGTGGGAACACAACAGCAATTGCAGACACGAGCTTCAGATATTTATATATTTATTAATAAATGTTACAAATAAATAGTTTGATCCGTTATGTATAGCTTTGATAGACCCTATACCCCGATCGCAGGAGCGATTCTTAAAATATGCAAATCTGCCTGACTTGTGGCCCTCGCCACTCCTCAGAGAGCTTACGCGCACAGCGTAGAGCCCCGGTGACAGCAGTCACCCGTGGAAAAAATGTTTCACAGCGGCGTCCCAACACATGGGTTGCCCTATGAGCATAGCTCGTCTCCGCACCGCCCTGGGTGCAAGTTTTGTGCGTTCGCACCAGGTTTTCACTCAGCTCAAAACTCACCCCCGCGCTTTGCGCTCTCGCTTATGTGCTTTCCCGACCACGTGACACGCAACGTCATCTCGCGTTCGCGCGGCACTTCATGCCACGTGACTGTCGCGCCGCCACGCATTTTGGGCATCCCTTCCCATGGATTTGTGGAAGTTCCTAAAATACCTCGGGGTGCCTCCGCCCCTAGCTACCGTCTATTCATTGTACTTCCTTTCTCTACCCAGTATTCTCTGGCGCCCTAATCCTGCGACGCGGTGCCTGAAAGGCGCCGGCCTTTCTGCTTGTTAATACAAAACGTTACACTGTATCTTAGTAGTGTGACATGGAACGTGCGGTGTCAAAATCTAGCGAAATTTTTCAACGTTATATATTTAAAATACGTTTGACTTCTAATATTTCAAGTACTTTAACCCCAATCAAATTACTTCAATATACAGAACATTTCATAATATAATATATTTATTATATAATTTAAGTTTTATGAACATCAAAGATACATTTTCGGATGTGAACTACGGTAAAAGTTGTCCCAGAATTCGAATTTAAATACCCAATTTTTAGTTTCATCATGTTTACTCAAAAAAGTAACACTTTTTAACATTAATAATGAAATATTCGAAAGATTCTAGAGACTCATGAGAATCGAGAGCATTCTAGGATTCGTGACACTTCCATTATTTCTTATAGATCACATAACTAATGAATCATTGTTGATAATAGTAAATTTTTAAAAAAATATTTAAGTTAACTTATAGAATCACATTAATAATGATAAATTGTAATTAGGAAGTTCATAAATAAATCTGTGATTTCGAAAGCATTCGCAAAAACGTTGAAAATACAATTTAATAGAAACTTTTCAGCGATAATTAATTGCTTTCAAATTGATTCAATATTTTGATTTATTCGTTAGTTTGACTATAAAAATTATAATTTACGTTGTAATTTACGTTTATTGTTTGTGGCAGATTATTTCTTCTAATATGTCATGTAGATCTGCCAGTATATCACGGCAGTATATCAACGAACTCTACATAGAACTCTACCTTTCATCTCTGCTTATCACAGGCAGTATTGTAATTTACACTATTGCTGAACGCCGAATCCTATTGACTTCCTATTCCTTCTTCTCCCCTCCCATCACCTTCCATTGTTTTTCTCCACCTTTTAACCTTCTATCACCTTCTATTCCGACTCTTCGTCCTCTCCTGGCTCCCGCTCATCTCTTCCTCAACTCTCACCTTCGATTTCTCCCTCTCCCTTCGTCTCTCCTCCTTTCCTCTTTCCACTCCCTCTTCTCGCAACTTAGGTCAACACCACCGTCCTTTCATCGCGTTATTTCCACCACCGCTGCCGGCGGGAATCGAACGGGCAGCGTCCGGAGTCGACGCCCTCGCGGCCTTCCCTCTCCCCGGCCACTCGGCCTTGGCGCCGGCGCGGCCGCGGGCGGCTCGTTATATCATCGTTACGCGACGGACGAGCGTACTTGCTGCAGCGGCAGTATATCACGGCGGCGGCGGGGGGGGGGGCGGCACGGCAGCGAGGACGGCGAAAGTGGCCGCGCGTTCCGCGTTGCGTAGCGCTCCTTTCCACGAGGCGGGCGCGGGAATGACTCACGACGCGCCGCCATGCCGCCTTGAAACTAGCGATGGGACGTCGCCAACAAAATATCGATCAGGCGAATTCTCCGATACATCGTGTATACCGCCGGTATATCTAGTAATCCGATGTGTATAAAAATATTTCGTAAGTTTGGTAATCCTCTAAAACGTTATTGAGATTTTCAAAGCTTTAAATCAGATACGAAAAAATAACTGTTTTGCTACCGAAAGCCAACCAGTCTTCCGCGTCCGTAAGCGCTATAAAGTGCTGTAGAGTGAGAAGTTTCAAACAGTTCTTAATGCTGTCCGGAGAACTTGCTAGCGCAGGCAAAGACACCGCGTGCCAACTGCGATAACCTAGGGCTTCTCATGTTTCAAGGGCGGGGAGAAGGGAGAATGCGCATCTGGACGGTCGGTACACACACACATGCCCGAGGCGGGACTCGAACCCACGACCCTTCCGTCCGAAATCGCGATGGCACTACTACCTTAGCGATTACGTCTACTCACACTACTACACTACGATAACACACTAATGTTGATAGTAATTATTGTGTTTTTAATAAACTTTATTGTAAAAGTTCTTATAATTGTTTTTTGAAAGTTTTGTTACCATAAAATTAAAACGTAATAGAACTAATTTTCTGCATTAAACTGTAAATCTTCCTTGGATATAAATGTTATTCCCAGGAGGCAGCGATTACTTGGAGTGAAAGTTCTACATAATCCAGTAGCAGTTTTGAGTAATATTTGTTTTTCGTAATTTTTGTAATTTTTAATAATTCATTCGACATGATGTGTTAATTTGTGAAATAGTCACACTAAATATCACTATATTACTTACGATAATTTTCCAACTAGCATTCAGGAATTGCTTCTTCAAAGTGTAAAGGCCAACCGTATTACCTTGTACGTCACCAGACTTTGAATACAACCGATCCGAAATGCCATCACTCTGGCTCTAGACGTGACTCAACGTCATTACTTTGACATTAATCTTCGAGTAGGAAAACAAGACCCTTACTCCCCCTGAGTTCTCACCACCACAAGAAAGGAACATACAGCTTCCCCGCGGCGGTTTCTTATCCGGATAACACAAACTGTAAATTCAACACAGAACGTTGCTTCGCTTGTCATTTCCCCGGCCTCTCATCCGGAACGAACACCTCCCTCGCATTATCGAGACAACAACGCTTCATTATGAAACGTTTTACGTCATAATTAAATGCACTCACGGCGGGGGCGGGGGGAACGGCGGTTGTGACAAGTGACGGGGAGGAGGGGGAGTGGCGGTGGGATTCCCCCTTCGGCACACCGCGAAACGCATTAGGGCTTAATGCTTGTACCAACTGCCTTACCGCCGAGGCTGCGTCTTTGAGATGTACAGTCTGGCGAGCTACGAAAGATGCTACTGGTGTGCATAACACGCCCCGGATGCATTCGATTATAAGCAACATCATGGGTGCACAAGAAAAGCGACACATGTTAAACATTGTCATTTTGCAGAACTGTTTTCATGATAAGGACACGTTTTTTTTTTGGCGACCTATTACAAAGTGTTTACTTTACTTACTGGCTGCATTGTGAACTGTATTCATGACATTTTTTACCGGTAAAATTTCTCATTTTCTGTATAAATGAAGCAACTCAAAAATGAAGGTTATGAAATTTGTCACAACAATTTGTATTGCGAAAATTTGCACACTTACTTTCGTCTCGTACTTGCGCAATTGATGATGAAGCAATGCCGCTGAATGTCTGTTTTGTTCATAATACTAGAATTATTTGTAATGATGGCTTCAATTCTTGGATGTACTTTGGAAAATGTTTGATAGAAATATATGTTACCTCCCTACAAAGTCTTCTTTGTTTACATGCACGATACTTTGTGAACTTGTAATTCAAGATTACTATTAAATTTTTTGGTGTGAAGAATGTAACATTTTGAGACATGTCAGTAACAAAAAGAAAGTCAGATATATCAATACATAAAAATACGTTTTACGCAATGTTACCAATGATGTAATCCCTTAATAATAGACACGAGGGTAGTAACAAGGCACAGTCATTTTTTGCTTGTTACAAAAAAATATTTTAATGCATTACTTTCTAACATGTAGTGGCGAAACTTTATACTTTGACTTTGAAAATCAGGAACTCAAATATTCATAGTTATTTGAAGAAAGTAATTTCGAAAATACTACGCATCCATCGGAGATATGCTACAACAACCCAACTGATATTACAATATCCGTTTTATGAAGACTACCATACTCCAGAAACGTAGACAAATTCACAAAAATTAAATTACACGTTGGTTATAACCACGCCGTAGGTATCTAACGCATAAAATTTGCTTCCGCAGCAGTGAACGACGTCCGCCAGGCACATCCCCGTCGTGTTTGCCCGCGAGCGCCTTCAAGACGCGCCTGCCCGGGGCACGCGCGCGCCTCACGCCTCGCCGCCCGCCAGGGGTTGACGAGCGCGGCGGCGCGGCGCCAAAGGGAAAGGGCCGCGGGGCACGCAGGGCGCGGAAGGGCGCGGCCCCGCAGGCGAGAAGCCGGCGCCGCCCCGCCCCGCCCCGCCCCGCCCCGCCCCGCCCCTCGCTCGCAGGCCCGGGAAGGCTAATTCCGGAAGGCGCGAATTATTCATAGGCAAGAAAAGGGGGGCGTGGCCGCGGACGGAGCGACGGCGGGGGCGGGGAGAGGAAGGGGCTGGCGGGGACAGGGAACGGGTTGGTTGCAGGCAAGAACGGTCGGGGTCGCAGATGGGGTCGCGGAAAGGGTAGAATTGGCGGCGGCGGGCATGGCGAAGACGGTCATAGCATAGGATAGGGATAAGGCGTGGCGGGGTGGGGTTTGGTGGGGAACTGTCTCGTTTAAGTTAGACTGTGGGGAGGCGTGGTAGCGGGGATTGACAGTGGTGAGCTTGGGGGAGTGATGGGGATGTGGAAGTCACGGGGATTGAGTAGTGGTGGGGATGTCGAGGTGGCGGGATTGGTGGTGATGGGGTAAATGGGATGTAGTAGCGGGGGTGGGGAATGGCGGGGATGAGGAATGGCAGAGATGTGGAGTCGCTGTATCGGGAATGGGAAATAGAGGTGTGGAGTGGGTATGGCGGGGATGGGAAATGACAGTGACGTAGAATGGATGTGACAGTGATGGGAAATGGAGGCAATGTAATCTGAGTGCGGCGGGCATGGGGAGTGGTGTGAATCTGAAGCGGGCACGCCTGGCATGAGGCAGGGCTGTAGCCTGGCAGAACGAGACTTGGGAGGCCCGCAGCAAGACTGGGGTGGGACGTAGCGAGCCGCAGCGGACAGGGAACGATGAAGAGGCAGTGCGGGGGCGGCACGAGGGAGAGAAGCAACGCACTGAGTGGGCGGGGAGAGGCCGCCAGCGCACGGCAAGGCAGCGGCGTCGGCGCAGGGAGGGGCGGTCGCCGCCCGTGAAAATTCCTTTTGAACTGCTAACTCGCGAAATAACGGCGCTGCTGGGAAGAAGCAACCCGCCGCTAAATTTCACATGAAGCGCGCGGGGGCGGGGGCGGGGGGCGCTGCGAGGGCGGCGACGGTGCCACCGGCGCAATGGAGAGAAGAATGATGGAGGCGGAGAGATGACGATGGCACAGATGCTGTATTGCAGGAGGTAATGGCGTGGGTTTGGTTGGCGTGGGTAAGGTTTGGTGATGGTTGAGAGGATGATGGATTTGTTTAGAGAGAAAGGGGTGACTCAACTAGCGGGAAAAGACGTAAAAATAACAGTGAAAAAGGTAAAAGGGAAGTTGATAACAATAGTAAGAATGCGTTGGTGAGAGTGGTGTCGGTGGTTTGGGAACGGAATAGGTGATGGAGAAGATGGGCGTGACTCGGTGATGCTTGCGGGCTTCTCCTCGTGTTAAGGGTAAGGACAAGGTAAACAAAAGACGTTATTATTGTAGTTTTGGTGTCGGAGGTGGAGACGATGATGCGATTGGGATAGTGACAACCCAGGTTTAAACACCCTCAGCAAGGAAGATGGAGATAAAAATGGAGACACGTGGTAGAATGTGGCAGGCGATTATCAGAAGTCATGTGGTCATCGGCAATGTTGAAAAACGAGAGTGGAAAGTTTAGAAATGGTAGAAAATGTGGTTTTAGAAGCAAATGCAGGACCTATGTACTAGTTGCATCTGGACAGTTCGAGCGTTTCTTTCTCAGTTACATTGTGGGTGTTAATAAGAATAACATTAGCAGCAACTGAAACGATTAAATTAGAATCGACTGCTGTACCATAACACAAGCAATGACCGCAATAATACAACAAATTACTAGTGGTTAGTGCAAGGTCTTCTGAGAACGAGGTGCTAACGTAGCTAACGTCGAGAAAGGATCTGTCGGTCTCGCCGGCATTACGGGCGTCGGCAAAGGCACGCTGAGAGATGACACGGGAGTTTAAAGGGCGCTTGCAGCCGCAAAAGGCAGCTGGATGAAGGGGATGTCGAGATCTGAGCGGAAGTCCTGTCGAGTTGTGACGAGGTGCGGACGGGTGACATAGCAACTGACGTGGCGTATGAGGCAAGAGAGAAGGGAAGTGAGTAAAGGAAATACGGTTGAAAGGAGAAGAAATAATTATTCTATTGTGAAAGAGGTTGTTAAATAATACTCACTGTGGAAATAATACAAATAAAGCTGACAGAAGATCACACGACTCGTAGCTTCAATATTCGCTTGAGAGAAGGGCAGAGAAAATAGGTAATGAACGGACTAATTGCGTCTTGTTCACAGAGAAGATCAGTAGGCGCGGAGACTTCTTGTATGTTCCACTGAGACAAGCATGGACTTCAATGTTGTGTCTAATAAAAACAATGAAAACACAGGTAGCGAAGCTATTGGAGGAGGAGGATTGAAATAACACGATTCAGGAGTGCTATTCATGTAAATGGTAGGTGGAGGATGGAAATAAACAGCAGGAATGAGATGGTAAGAAAAGAAACAATGGAAAGGGTGAATGTGAGAAGGTGAATATGGAAGTGGAGCAGAAGAGAGAGAATGTGAAAGAGAATATGAACCAATAAGCTACAAGATATGTAGGAGGATGTGAAGAAAGAAACATTGAAGGTGAATGTGAAAACGGGTACGTCAAAATTGTAAGGAGAGATGTATCAAAGAAAAGTGACATGAAAGAAGGTTGTAGATAAGAAATGTAAAGAGAGGTAAAAATACTTCGACGACAGAGAGGAGGAGAAAAGAAAACAAGAGGTCAGCTAGAAAATTAATGCCAGATGAGAAGACAACTCATCTCAGCGTCTTCTCGGTTTCTACCTACCTCGTGCCCCCCTCTTTTCCTTGCAACTCTTACTCTTTGAGACGGAGGAGCAGGAAAACGGAAGAACCAGACGAAACGTGAAAGGCGTGTCCCTACGGAGGCGCTGACGCGTCAAAGAGACGGAACAACACTGATGATACACCCCGAGATGCGGCACGCACAAAGCCACGCTCTTTCATTGTTCTGGGCCCCGCGCGCTCGGAGCCACGACGGCCGCCCGGACGTATCACGCGGCGTAACCTCGCGCACACCGCGATTCTATTTCTCTGAGTATCGCCTCCTTTGTATTGAACCGCTCGTCTTTTCCCGGACCCATCGGAACTTCGCTGGCCCCGCCCACCTGAGCCTCGCACGCCATCCCCGCTTACTCGCCACTTCATGTATTCTCTCCTCCCTCCCTTCCGCTCACCCTCTGTTCTCCTCGACCTCCCATTCCCCTGTGTATCCCATATTCGCTCTTTTCGTTCGTTACGCCACTCAGCTCGCCTCTCCCTCCCACACGCCAAATATTTCCTTCACCAAATCTACCCGCCCCCAACTCTCCCCGTCCTTCAACTTTCCCCGACCTTCAACTCTCCCCCTTCAACTCTCCCCGCCCTTCAACTTTCCCCGCCCTTCAACCTTCCCCGCCCTTCAACTGTCCCCGCCCTTCAACTGTCCCCCCTCCAACTCCCCCCGCCCTCCAACTCTCCCCGCCCTTCAACTCTCCCCGCCCATCAACTGTCTCCGCCCTTCACCTCTCCCCGCCCTCCCCTCTCCTCGCTCTCCACTTTCCCCGCCCTCCACTCTCCTCGCTCTCCACTCTCCCCGCCCTCCACACTCCTCGTCCTCCAATTATCCCCGGGCACTCAGTCTCCCGAACGACGCTTTCCCCCGGCCCCCAAGCTCGCCGCCCATCTCGCTCGCCCCGCCCACTCGCTCGTCCCGTCTTCTCGTTCACCCCGCTCGTCCCTCTCGCCCGGCTCTCTCGTTCTCTCTGATCTCATGTTCTCCCCATCCTATCACTATTTCTCCATCCTCCCGCTCTTCCCGTTCTCCCGCAGCCTCCCCGCCTTCCCGCACCTACACGCGCTCCGCGACTTTTCTCCTACCACGTTCTTTCTTGCTTCCGAGCGACCGCAGCCGTATTTTTTTACCGCTCCTCCTCCCTGCCGCCGTGTTTCCATCACGCGGCCGGGAACAACAGGCAGGTAGGGCCGCGCGACGTAAAACTTCCAGAGAGGCGGCGAAGCTTCATCTCGAAAGGGGTTGCTCCGATCCCTTAATACGACGCCGCGTCTGTAGGAGTCCCCCAAGGTCCGCCCGCTGGGAAAACGATACTCTCGTTTCGCCGGCCGAAGGATAAAGAGGAACGTTCTCCATGTTCTTTCCTGCTTGCGGTTTGTTACGAGTACAATGATGATAACCCGGTTGCAACATTTGAAACTCCTCACGGTCTTCCATTCAAGAAATAGACTATTCCAAGGGATAGAAGAAATATATACACCTCTCGATCGCTATTTCATTGATGAAATTAACATCAGAAGAATTTAAGAATATATCTCGTATGCATCAATCGGGATTAAGAAAAAGGGTAAGAATAATCCCTTCTGGAATATAAATATACATCTCTTGAGCAAAGATAAAATAAAGTTATTTAATATACAAGATATCATGACTTTCTGACAGATCTCAACTTGAATGCACGTTGAAAAGAGAGAGAATCCTTTGTACTGAACTTTAATATCATCTTTGTCATTAGTGAAATAACCGGCATTATACCATAATTTCTATTGTGCATTGCAAACCACTCCTATTATGTATTTGTTGTTATTATTGAGAAATACTCAGAATATTCAATTTTTAGTAACTACCATACCATTGTTAAGAGATTTATATGCTTCTAAAGCGCTACGTAAAATGTTACCTAACTCCAAGTGTTTTCGGAGAATTTTAATCATATAAACAAACAATGAAGAAATACTTTAAAAACGTTATTGAATTTCACCATTCCCTGTTTTATTGCAAAGAAGCGTTGAACTTTGACCATCTTGTGCTTTCACAGAACACTCGCTGCAGTAATGCTGTACAGACAGCGACCTCCGTGAAGGGTCGCCATCCCCAAGGGAAAACTATCCCGTAATTTCGACACGCTCCGAGTAAAGAGGAGCGTGTAATACAAGAGCCACGCCCCCTCGCTGTCCTCCCTGGGAGAGGGTATCTCAGATGGTCGCATTTGTCCGGACACGTCCCTCGCCGTCAACGCCGTCTTCCGCGGCCTGGAAGCGTAATTAGGACGACTTGCACAGGGAGTGGGGAGGTTGAAGGGGCGGAGGAGGATGGAGTGGGGGAGGGTAAAGGGGAGGGAGCAGGGTGGAACGAAAGAGTGGGGCGGGGCAGGGCCGATCCAACCGGGGTGGATTGTGATGGATCGGGGTGACGTGGGGTATGTGGATGAAGGGCGCAAGATGGTGGTAATGTGGTGAGATGGAATAGGTCAAAGGGGTTGAAGCGGGGAGGAGCGATGGTGATGAAGAGAGGCTGGCGGATAGCAGCAGGGAGGTGAAGCGAGGACTTGCAGGGCAGGTAGGAGCGAAAGAGAATAAGGTGGGGCTGGGCGGGGCAGGGCCGGTTCGAGGGTGTTGGATCAGTATGGATCGCGGTGAAGTGAGGTGAAGCGGTGTAGAGTGGAATGAACTAAGATGAAGTGAAATGAAGCGAAGTTGAGCGGGTTGGAATATACTGGAACGTGGTCAAGCAGTATAGAGAGGGTTGAGGGCAGTTGACTTGGGGTGAAGCGGTGTGGCGTGGGGTAGAGTGGAATTGGAGAGGGATAATGTGGTGTGGAGGAGAGGAGAAAGTGGTATGGAACGATGTGACGCGAGGTGAAGCGGTAAGGAGGGGGTTGGAGTGGAGCGGGGTAGAGTGGAGCGGGTTGGAGTGGAGCGGGTTGGAGTGGAGCGGGTTGGAGTGGAGCGGGTTGGAGTGGAGCGGGTTGGAGTGGAGCGGGTTGGAGTGGAGCGGGTTGGAGTTGGAGTGGAGCGATTCGGACTGGAGAGTGTTGGAGTGGTGTGGGTTGGCGTGAAGCTGGATCACGACGGAGGAAGAAGAGAGGGAGATAGAGGAGCGAAGACGCCGCCCCGTCCATGTCGGCGTCCCCAGTGGCCGCCCTGTGAAGCCCTCACAGCCGCTGTCCTCAGTCTGAGAGTCGTCCCGCGGTGGCAGCTGGCGGCGCGGCGCGACAAGGGTCTGCCATTTTCGTCAATCATTGCCCCTGCTGTTTCCTCGGGCCTTAGCACCCTCGTCGCCATTGCGCTCACACGCCGCGCAATCTTATGATTCCTTGTTGGAGACTTGTCCTCATCACTCAAGGAAATTGGATTCTTACGGGGTACTTTCAAGTTACGTTTCAACAATATGCGGTCCACTAACTGTGCCTGCGTGGATATTTCTTTTTGCTTATGTTGCTGATTATTCTTTATTTTTCAAGTTATATGTTTCTTAAAAGATGGAAGGCTCAACATTTATGCATATCAGTTTCATTTGAAAGGAAGTTCATTAAACGAAAACTTTCAATTGATATCTTATCATCACAACACACGAATGATTTCTCACGTTTAAATATGATTTTTATGTATGTATGTATGTTTGTTTTATGTATGATTTATGTATGATATGATTTTCTCCCCCATACGTCACATACAGTTTTTGACTAAATAAATAAATAAATGTATAAAAATGAGCTATTTATATTACTATCACCAATATATTGACATTCCCTTCACCATTTTAGCACATGATTTTTCGAGACAATAAGTGACCTTTTTTGTATATTATCCTTATTTAGAAACTCTTATTATTTGAACCCAAACTTTCGTTTCCCTTTTTGTCAATATCTGCTTGTTCAGCCCAAACGAAAACTCAATTTTTCACCTCGTCTTCTCAGCAGATGCACTCGTCTGTTACGAGATACCCTTCTTCATGAACATCTATCGCCGTGCTATCTATTTACTCCTCCATGCTCTCTCCCAGTATCTTCCAGCCAGGCCCAACCCCTGTCACCCACCCTGCACTTTTCCGCTCCCGTAGTCATCTCAGCGGCGTCTGCCGGGCCCCTCCGCGCCGTCCTAACGACAGCCATCAGCCCGAGACGCGGGGCGGAGACACAGCTGCCATCTCGCGCCCTCGCCCACGCCCTCGCCTACGCCCTCGCCCACGCCCCCGTCCGCACCCTAGGCCTCCGCCATGCAGCGCCGCAAGGCTTCTAGCGTTGACACCGCGGCGGAAGGGAATTTGTCCACCGAAGCATGCCGATTGATGAAGTTGATTGTTTGAAACTGCCTTGCCCAAATAGTGGCCGTAGGGGCCACCGCACGCCGCAGTCGCGGGCACACCGTTTCCCACCAGGGCCACGCGTAAGTTCAATTCGGAAGGTGAGGCTCGAAGTGTGTGTGTGCTGGATGGAGAGCATCTTCACTTGGAAAATACCAGAGGAATAGCTAGTCTTCCTCATTCCCTTCTCTTTTCCCAGTTCACCCCCATATATATATATATATATATATATATATATATATGAGGGTGAACTGGGCCGTTCGCAGAAGGGAAAGGGGAAAAAGAGAAGGGAATGAGGTAGACTGGTTATGCCTCTGGTATTTTCCAAGTGAAGATGCTTTCCATTCAGCTCGATGAGCAAATCTGTATAAAAAGGTAATGCTTTTATAATTGTTCGTATGGAGCAGCAAGAGGCAGAACACGAAATACAAAAGGAAGTATTCAATTTCATCACAATAACTATAGAACATGTACATCCTGGTAGAACTCTACTCTGAATGTCCTATACATCTTGGAATTTTCAAGGACTTGTATTTAAGCTTATTTCTTGAATTAAAATAACAAATACTAACTTCAAAAGGTATGTTAAAAATATATACTTCTTTGAATATCATTCAAGAAGTAAAAACGTAAATACATTTTAATGTGATGCCATGTTTTTACATTATTCAATACAGCTGCACATTTTTATTTCAACACGTCACACATGCAAATAAATATTTTGGGTGAACATCTAATCGCTGTTCTGAAACCTCTCTTCCCGTAATTTTCGCAGCCCCTTCCCAACTTCGTCGACCTTCGCAGATTCGCCACGATAGTATTAAATAAGCTAATGCCATTCATTCAAAATGTGTAATAAGCTTCAACTTGTAATTAAACTTCTTCACTCACATACGCGATCTCGTCACCGCAGCTTCACCTCCAAAGAACATGAGAGCAGAGGCTACAAACCGACACCCTTCCCGCGCACCTCAATATCTGTGACGCACCAGATGTTCCTCTCGCACCGTCAGGTCCTGGAGGTGGGCGTCTTCTCCCATCTGCCCCTCGTCACCCTCAGCCTCCCTCGTCCGCAAGAACGCAATCCCCCCCCCACCCGCACTCACTAGCAACGAGGCCTGTGCGGGCGTCTTGGCTCGGGGTGGCGACAGAGCACAGACACAAGGCTCCCCCGGGATTGGATTACACGGGGGAGGCGAAAGCGGTGGGCAGGGGTGAAGAGGGAAAGTGGCAAGTGGAAGGGACGTTTCCATACTTGACGTAACAAGATTCCTACTCTCAATGTTATCAGTATGGTTATTGATACTTATCGATATCGGATATCGATAAATATTAGTAAAAACATCGACTACACTAAATAAAAAGCAATATCGAAAAACTCGCATAGGTCAAAGATGGTGACAGACAATGAGAAGGCATAGGCTCGTGGCGTACTTTCGTAATTTGATATTCCAAAATTTGTGTTTTAGATATTACGAATATTGATATAAAACCACGCGAATAGCCAATACACCTGCAGCGTTGATGAAAGAGGACAAACGAGAATAGATTCAGAGGGATGAAAAGTTGTAATAATAATACGACAGTGACCACTGAGGTATTGATATGTTCGGGTTCTATATTAGAATTATCGGCATTTTCAATAAATTAATTTAAATATCTAACAGAACAACGATTCAGAATAATTATCTTGACCAGAAAGCAAAAGGACAATATTTTGAAAAACGAAAATATGCGGACGGCTCAATTCTTATTGACGAGGAGTATTTCCTGATCCGTTCCACACATCAGCTTCACATCAGCTTTCAACATATCAGCTTTGAAGCTGAAAGTTTTCCTACTTTGTATGAATTTAGAAAATTCTTAATGTCACTCTATCTTCCGGCCTCGATCTTCCATTGTCACTTTCCTAAATTGTTCCTTCTTCCCCCCACCCCTCGACAATTCAACAGATATTCCAGCCTACGAACATTTTGCAACGAGTCAACCAATTCTGTTCGGAGTTACAACTCGGAGCGAATTAGAGATTCAGCACGGCAACGCAAATCCGTTCAAACACCAGGCATCTCTTCTTTCCCAAAACCGTCACCCCGCGTCACAACCAATTGTCCCTCTGCTTCAAATTCTGCATCCAGCCTCCCGCTCGCCGCAGCTCCCGCTCTCCCGCTCCGAGGGATCCCTCCTCGCCCCGCCCACCCGGAAACTTGGCGGCAGTTCCGGCCGGCGGCCCTGGCAAGCGCCTCGACGACCGGATTTAAGCCCCCCTCGTGGTCTCGCCCGTCCCCTCCGAATGGTGGCGCGCCAAACGCGGGAGCGGCCGCCGCGCGAACTATAGAGCATAGCGGCGCCAAAGTTGAGCGAGATCACACAATGGTCTGAAATGCGGCAAATCCTTGAATTTCATGAATGGTAATAGTAATAACAGTTATAATAGTAATATAAATAATAATAACTATAATAATTTGTATTTGTTTTAATTTCATTTTGTTTTATTTTAGATCCTGAAGCCCAATAACTTATCAGCAGCTTCCCAACTATTTACAATATACATCATTACAGTAATATTATTACAATAAATTCAGAAATTCTTATATTTACAATATAGTTTTCACTTAACATTCAATGTGTTTCACATTATATTTTAAAAATTTGTTTCGCTCTGCCGTGGCAATCGCTGCGGAGTCGAATATCCAATATTATCATTCATTTACACATTGCATTAATAATAATAATAATAATAATAATAATAATAATAATAATAATAATAATAATAATAATAATGACTTTATTAATGGCGTGGCTCAGGCCATAGGGCCTGCTCTTCCGCCGAACCACTGAGTCTACATTGATACAGAGTACATTGATACGTAGTAACATCTGTAGGAGTAGAGAAATCTGTACATTTACATTAATATTCGTATTTCTTTTATAAAATTGAGTTTAAAAAAGGTAAGTGGGTGTAATTCACTGCGAATGTGATGCCAAGATACAACATGTTAACCTTTATTCTCTCACAAGACAATATTTATTGTTCTTATTACGTTACGACATTTACCACATATTGCATAAAACTGAATGCAAATAACATCGAATCATTCCGCATCCAAAGCGTTTAGCAATCTGCTATGTTCTAGGGACCAAGTACAATTCCAACCCCACTGATGAAAGCTAAAATCTGATGCACCGGCACGTCGATGTCCCCGAACGGTCGTCGGTCGTCTGTTGTTAGCAATCGATGACATCGCTTCTCTGAACGATGGGGAGGGGGCGGCGTTCTCGAGCGGAAATCGACTGTGGAGAGGTTTGCGGCTTCGAAACTCGACGCGTTTGAAGGGGAGCGTGCGCAGAACGCAGGTCAAAGGTCGAGGGAACGTTTCCATTGTAGCGTCTGTTCGCTATGGCACCGAAGGACACATTAAACAATAATAGTTTTTACACTGCTTGAAGCACTTTATCGGACACGAAACAAACCAAGTCTTTGCGCATGAGCGAACACTCAAGTTACGAAAGTTACATGAAAACAGGATCGATTGATTATTGTTTCTGGGCACATCAAATGCTATAGTAAATAGTCCCGTTAGAGTAGTAAATGTTTTATCGCTATCGGTGTTCCTAGCCCGCTGGATGGTCCGGATGGATCCGACGCCAATCGACGTACGACCTATGGGAGATTCTCACCTACAGATACTTCCCCAAACGGAGCACCGCCCCAGTCGGGGCAAGATATTGACTTATATCCCGACAAGTGCAGTGGTGTAGTGCATGTAAATGTGTGTACGAGTAAGATGAAAGGTTAAAGAGGAGGAAGGAAAGATCGCGCGTGATCCATGGCTCGTTTGGTAGAGAACTGCTCCAGCATTCGACTGGTGTTCATCGGAGCAACCACAGAAAACTACCGATCAGAGCAGCGGGCAGCTAGAATTCCTCTCCAGACAGCGGCTGAATTCGACCAAGGTGGAAAGGTAGAATCGAAAATCTGCCAGCGTCAAAAAGGAACATCCCGTTCGCAGACACTGTAGATACAGCGGAAATTCTGGATCTGAGCTAAACTCGACCTGCGTGAGAAAAGGAGATTACATCAGAACCACCGAGTGACGTGCATCGAGTACGATAGATGACAAACGATACACGATAAACTCGGACGTAAATATTTTCTTGGAAAAAATCAGAAATAGTTCGTCTGCAGTTTATTGAATTCGTACAAAAGTCAGATTATAGTAAATCAAGCAAGATGAGAGGAACTGCGATGGTAGAGGCAATGGCAGGTTTAAAGCACGAGGGCTACAATGGTGGCGTCAAGGAGAGGACTGAACGGGAGAATCCTATCAGAAGAGTCGGCAGTAGTGAGAAGAGTGGCATGGATGACGGAGACGGTGGGGTTGGTTGGACAAGATATCAACGGGCATAAGAGGGGTAGTGGCAGGGGTGGAAGAGCGGGGCGTGGCGGCAGTGGCGAAAGGGAGTGGGCGGAGGGGATTGCGGCGGGGCAAGCATCGAGGGCGGAGGCCGCGAACTTCACAGGCGCCACTGCGTCTGGCAGCGACGCCAGCAAAAAGCATCATCAGTCGCCCCGCGCCTCCTGTCTTGAGGGAGAGCGGGGCTGCGCAGGGGCAGCACGGAGACGGTTTGGGGGCGGAGCGCGGGGGCGACGTGCGGGGCGGCGCGATGAGGGAGGGGCGTGGGCGGCTACGGGGGCGAATTTGGAGGAAGCTTGAGGGCGACGCTGAGGCGTGGCGTGGGCGGCGCGGGAGCGGCGCGGGAGCGGCGCCTGGGGCGGGCAGGAGGCGGCTGGTGGGCGGGGTTGGGTGGTTTGCGGCTGGCACGGGGCGGTGTTGGGTAGAGGCGCGGGCGGCTTGGGGACGGCGTGGAGCGGTTTGGGAGAGATTGGGGGGGGGCTTGTGGGTGGGCTTGGGGACGGCTTGGGGGCGGCTGTGGGCGGTTTGGGGGCGGCTAGGTGGCGGTTAAGACTAGTGCGACTAGGGGGCGGCTTGGGGGGGGCTTGGGGGCGGCTTGGGGGCGGCTTGGGGGCGGCTTGGGGGCAGCTTGGGAGCGGCTTGTGTCGGCTTGGGGGCGGCTTAGGGGCGGCTTGGGGGCGGCTTGGCGGCTTGGGGGCGGCTTGGAGGCGGCTTGGGGGCGGCTTGGGGGCGGCTTGGAGGCGGCTTGGGGGCGGCTTAAGGGCGGCTTGGAGGCGGCTTGGTGGCGACTAGGTGGCGGCTTGGAGACGGCTGGGAGGCGGCTAAGGGGCGGCTAAGGGGCGACTTGTGGGCGGTATGTGGGAGGCTTGGAAGCGCCTTGGGGGTGGCTTGTGGGCGGCTCGGGGGCGGCGCGGGGGTGAGCGATGTCCCGCGGGGCCAAACAGCGGGCGGCCGCTCAATGGCCTTGCACTGCTCGCCCTTCCTGCCCCTTCTCGCGCCAAGAACCGCGATTTCCTCCCTCGCGTGCCTTCCTTCTCACCCCCTCGCTCTCCGCGCCGCGTCTGCAGGCGTAACGTCTTGCTCCCCACGGCCCGCGCATTGTCGCGCCGCGCCGCTGCCCTGCGGATTTCACAACTTCCACCCTATGTTCTCATTACAATGCTTAATTAGATTTTATTCTTAAGACTCTGCCAACTGTCATAAAGCAGATTATTTAATGACGAAGAACAACTTTTTACACATAAATGAAGTAGAAAACGCGAGAATTATCATTTCGCATGTATTATCTGAAGATAAAAATGATTATGTTCCAGTAAAGAAAAGAATAAGTGAACTCAAGAAGTATCTTACAGTATACATCATTTAGCAACGATCTTCTAAGTCTCGCTTTGTTTTCCCCCTATATCTTAACTAGTCCTTACATTTCCTTAAAAAAATGCGACATGTTCAACACGTTTCCTCTGGACAATGATAGTACGTAAAGTGAAATAACTCACTCAACCATGCAACGTATATGCATTTCTAGATATTTATACTGAGACATGCATTTAAAATACGCAATTGGTTTTCCTTAAGATATTCGTTAAAATAGTGCGTTTTCTAGTCTTTATGATGTATATTCAGTGACTCGTTACTTCATTCACCACAACTCCACCTTTTTATTCGGCTGAGGTGGAGTAGACGGGAGTTTTACAGGGTGCCACCTCCACTTCACAGGGAATCAAATGAATAAATAAAAAATTATGAATATTGTATGTATGAAGTTCATAACAACCGAGTCAACGAAACAAAGACTTTGACCATTTTAAAGACGCAAATGTCCTCAACGTTGTATTCACGAATATTTAATGCTTTCATTTATCGATACATTTGGAACACGATTTTTAGTTTTTAGGTTTGCAACAAAACAACCCCAGAACATCGTTGCGAGTGACCTTGAGCGTCTCGACATCTCCTTGGCCCTCGCGACGTCGCCCTCCGCGCCGCCTCCCACGGCCAAGAGGGTGCGGTCGGGGGTTGTAGGGGGAGGGGGCGGCTCCCATTCCGGGATGACTCACCCGCGCCGCCTTCTGTCTCAGGCGCCCCTTTATTGGTCCCCGCCGAGCGGGTCGGGGCGAGGCCGGCCGTAAGACGTCTTCTGTGTGTCGGCACGAGCGGCAGCCCGCCATTGAAGTCGCTTCTCTTTTAATATCGCGGAGCCTGGTCTCAAGGGGACGCTATGAGGCCGAAGGCCATGCCAAACGGTTGGTGGGTTTCGTTGTGGCAACCGCGTCTCTGTACAAAAGGGTATTCTCGTGTGCTTAGAAGATTGTTCCTAAGTATAGTCGGATATACAAAAGAACTCTGGCGGGTAATAACATTTTCTACATGTTTTTTCCATCACAGTACTTTATGGCTCATGAACGTCTCTGCGGAAAGAAGGGTTGTGTGTTCGCATCTCACAAAATGCGGCAATTTCGATCTGGATACAAGTCATTTGGTCTTGTTACTTCTAGCAAGTGACGCCAAGGAAACAGCTGCAAACGGAGTACCCTGATACTCTGAGAAGATTCTTTCTTAATTGCCGAAGTAATAACAAAAGCACTTTCTCAGCATTTCATGGTATTTCTACCAACAAAATACAATTTTGTTAGAGGTCAAATCTCGAGTTGAGTATGGATAATTCCAATTTTTAATCAAACTCTGAAGTTATTTGCGGTGAAACACGTGTCCCGTAATAACATTCACATGATCAACTATTCATCCAGAGTTTTGGAATGTTTATAATTTATTATTCGTGTTTTAGGCTTATTAATATAAGATCATGAATGGTGCACGGTCTCACACTCCAAATATTAGTGGAAATTCAATTTTATTGGAACATTTAGCACTTTAGTCTTTTTCTTAAGGTCAAAGTTCATCAGATGTGCTGAACTCATATCAGTGATCCGAAACTTTTACTAGCCGGTAACTCCCATATCTTTTCTTCATCACAGTTCTAAGTTCCCTGGCAAAATAGATCTTTTGAGTTGGGATGCTGTGTTCCGTAAATTTACACGACCGCTTCTGAGCACTCTCTCCGCTTGGGCAAGAAACATTTGCCATCGCGAAGTGTCGTAAAAGAATGATTGAAAAGTATGTACAGATCTTATCCTTTTAGTTTCTATAGTGACAGAGAATGAATTAGCCAAGGGAAGAAAAGTTTAAGTATTAAACTATCGCAAAAGGAACGGTCTTTTCTAAAATACAAAAATTCATCAAACCTATTTTTTCCTTGAAATCATTGCGGTTGCCTCGAACTGTCATTACTCGTTGCCCAACTTTGCTTTCCCTTTTCCCAAAATATTTTCGAAGGACAGAACAGAAACATTCATCAACAATTTTCCGAGCTAATAAAAATCTCTTGAATCTGAGATAGAGTTACAACACCATAAGACGATAACAGGCACCAAAGAACTCTCAGCAAGTTTCTTCGGTTCAGTACCTGCACATCGGAGAATTGTAACGTCAAGTTTTTCAAGGAAATCGCGCGGCTCAGTTGCGAAGTTCTCCCGGAGCTGGGAGGATCGCTTCCGGCGACTTCGTCCGCCCGGACAAGAAGCGTCAGCGGCCGCGAGGGCTCGTTAACGGACGATGAAGGCCGCCGTCGACGTAAGTCGCGCGAAGAACCTCCGGGGCGGCTCACTTGTCGCCGCGAATGGGATCAAAAAAGTTGACTGGGCGCGTAAAGAGCGGTCGCGCGGACGGAGGAAAGTGAAAAGGGCAAAAAGACGTCTCGCGGGGTGAACCACCCTTGGAGCCCAGACGCGTCGTGGTGACGTCTGGGAGGCGAGTTCGGGAGAGGGAAGAGTTGGTTGGTAGTGGGAACGGTTCTATAGGACCAGGTTGGCGCGGTGTTGGTGGTGGGGAGTTGGATCGTTGGTGTTGGTGACTTGGTGTAGAGGCATTGGAGTAGCGATATTGGTGTTGGTATTGGCGTTGGGCGGTCGTAGAGATATTGGTGTCGGTGTGTCGGTGGGGGAAATTACTGGAGGCGTTGTTGGTATGGCGGGGGTTCGTTGGTGGGGGTTCGTTGGTGGGGGTTCGTTGGTGGGGGTTCGTTGGTGGGGTTCGTTGGTGGGGGTTCGTTGGTGGGGGTTCGTTGGTGGGGGTTCGTTGGTGGGGGGTTCGTTGGTGGGGGGGTTCGTTGGTGGGGGTTGGGGGGGTTCGTTGGTGGGGTCGTTGGTGGGGGCCGTTGGTGGGGGGTTCGTTGGTGGGGTTCGTTGGTGGGGGTCGTTGGTGGGTGGGGTCGTTGGTGGGGGTTGGTGGGGTCGTTGGTGGGGGTCGTTGGTGGGGGTCGTTGGTGGGGTGTCGTTGGTGGGGGTCGTTGGTGGGGGTCGTTGGTGGGGGTCGTTTGTTGGGGGGTCATTGGTGGGGGTCGTTGGTGGGGGGTCGTTGGTGGGGTCGTTGGTGGGGGGTTGGTGGGGGTCGTTGGTGGGGGTCGTTGGTGGGGGTCGTTGGTGGGGGGTCGTTGGTGGGGGGTCGTTGGTGGGGGTCGTTGGTGGGGGGTCGTTTGTTGGGGGGTCGTTGGTGGGGGTCGTTGGTGGCGGGTCGTTGGTGAGGATCTTTCGTGAGGGATTGTTGGTGGAGGGTCGTTGGTTGGGGGCCGAATTTTGATTGTGATAATTCCTCTATTTTCACAACTGAAGACAGACTACTAGCCCGATTAAAGCAAAAATGCCGGCGGAAACATAATTGTGACAGGCCGAAGTGTTAGGTTGACGGGATCAGACCGCTGCCGATGTCGCAGAGTACGGAGTGGCGGTGACAAGGTGGCACGAAAGAACCGCCGCGGTTGCGTGGGCGGCGGGGTAGCAGGGGGTGAGCCGGCTGGGACGGGCGCGCTGGCACAGTGAGAGTGAGTCGGGGGCTTCCGAACCGACGGCAGCGCGGGGGCGCGAGGGCGGGGGTAGTTGGCGGCGGGCCCAGCCGGGACGTCGCCCCATCCACCCCCACCCCCGCGAGCGGCGGCGCCGGGGTCGCGACCCTGCACCCGAAAGGTCGCCGCCCTCGCCGACGCGTCGCCCCGCCCCGCCCCGCCCTCGCTCGCCCCGCTCGTGCTTTCATGCGTTTGGCGCGCGGCCCACCCGCGTACTCGCCGGCCGCGGCCGATGACACCGGAGCGGCCACCACTGCCGCAGAGGGCGGTGATCTCATGTAACACACGCAGCGAAGGTGTCGGAGAGGCTGAGGCAACAATTGCTGCTCTTGGATGGGAGTATGTGTTTCTCACACTTTCCAGAATTCGTCGTTATGACATGTCATCCGCTACATCAATGGGCTGAGGAGACATCCGCTGCCCCTGGGTGAGAATACATGGTTCCACATTTTGCAGAATTCGTCGTTATAAGACGTCACCTGCTACATCAATAGTGATAATGTTGTCGACATTGGTCGGAAGTTGAGGTTTAAACGTACGGGATGGATCTAAATTCGTGTGATCTCACTTACGCGGCGAAGCTATAAGAGAAGATGCTAAGGGGCCATCTAGTTCTTGATATCAGGGATACAATGAGTGGATTAGTGATAAGGAGGTTGACATTGATTGGAGGTTAGGGTTTTAAAGGGACAGGATAGTCGTTCTAAAATCCACGTGATATATATCACTCATACGACGGATAGTGTGGTGTCAGTCTGCAAAAAATGCTTTTTAAGACAACGTAACAAAGAGACAAACGAGAAGAATTTATCGTCTCGTCGCCGGCTACATCATGCGCTGCAATTCGGTCAACGTTAACCGAAAGATGAGGTTTAAATGGACTAGAAAAAATGTCAAGGATGGAGGTTTTCGAACCACGTTTCTTCAGTGTCTTTAGCAGAAATCTGTTCGCAAATGTTGTTTTGCCATGTCGAGTTTTGAGCACATCGTTTTTTATCATCAATATTTGTCTGATATTTGATCTACTACGTCGTATAAATTTCATTTTCACTTGAATACGGCTAGACTGTAATGGTTGTAATAAAAATTAAAGGTGATAGAGCGAAGAGTGTGCTGTACTTAAATGATGTTCTTCTCTAAATTGTTCAAACAGAAAATAATGACAAGAAATGTGATCCGTGATGTATACACATAAATAACTGTAAATGTTGGTATGTTGGTCATTAAAAGTAAACTTTAGTTGACAATGTGAACTGATAGTGAAATGAAGTGTGAAAATTGAGCTGACTGTTGAAAACAACAAAATAGTGACTGAAATATTAAAAAAATATTTTACTTTACATTTCTATACTTGATATATCTCATAGAAAAAAAAGCCTACATTTTGCCTCATAAACCTATTATAAGCCTAAGCAAATTATGGCTTTATGCGCCAGGAGATATTTTCATATTAGAAATACATCAATGCCTTTCGTAGAAAATACTGTTAAAAAACGCCAGAAATGCGTCATACGAATGTTTACTTGGCCGTGTATATACGGTCACTGCACTATAAAATACACAATACTGCTTTCGTTTCTCGGTGCATCTGCCGGCAGTGAAATGAAATGTGTTCTTATCTCATCTGCCACAAGCCCACGGCAGCTGACTCAACCGACGTAAAAACAGCATACGAGCATGGCCATAACTCGCAGCGTAAAGCAGAAAATAGCCGATGAAACCCTTGTGTTTTTAATGCATCCCGCCATTAAGAAAATAATGGATTCTGCCTTCATCCATCTCATATTCGAGAATAACGATGTTGCTGTTCATAGCTTCATAAAAATGCATGACCCAATCTGGGTCCCAGTTCGGTGCGCGGCTCTGAAAGACCTCCCAATGGCTAGAAATTTATTAGTTCCCCGACCACTCGCGAAACCTTTCTTCTTTCTTTCCCAAACGCAAGGAGAATTCATTATTAGAAATCAATGGACTCCTGAAAATGATACCGCATTGCGCTCACTTCCCTCATGCCCCCGCAATAGCTATTTTCAACTAACGATTACCGTAAAATCTGTGATACTGATGCTCTTTGATGCATTCACTAATGACTCGTCATTTACAAGCGTGTTGAAGTTTCTTGAGAGTTTTAAAATCAATGAACGTCGCTGAGAATGTTTACCAGAGTGAAGCGACGTTGATGCGAAACATACAATCCTTAATGTTCCATGACTGAAAGACTGAGGATACTCTGAAGGAGAAAATAATATATAAATGGTAACAAATTCGTAACTAAATTACCTATTTTAAAATCACTTCGTAAAAGCAGAAGAAATCACTTCATAAAGGCACAAACGCTTTTCTGCCTTTATTGTGCTTGTTTCATTGTTTATTAGAACTTATGGAAACCTTTTATGTGATGATGGTGATGGAAATGATAATTATGATTTTTTAATTTATTTCGAATTAATAGCATAATATCCAATAATCATGATTTGAAAACTGTTTTAAATATTTAAAATTTATAATAATACATTAAAATAAACTGTAAACTTTCTTTCTGATTGTTTATTAATTATTTTTGATTATTTTAAATTCTTTTCGAATTTTAGTCGTCGCGTTCCGTTCTACGAACTTGGAGGAGGGAAGAAGGAGCCGAAAGTGGAGGAAGACGAAGAGATGGAGCAGAGAAGGTGGAAGACCGGGAAGAGAAAGAGAAGATGTATATGAAGAAAGAAGAGTGTGCAGGGGAGGAGGAGGCAGATATTCAGTGATGGGTGAGTAAGGGGAGGAGGCCATCGCACAGGCGAAAGTAAAAATATTGATACAGGACAAGACGTGATGGCGGCGGCGGCGGATATGGTACTGGGGGTGGCTGAGGCGGCGGGAGCGGCGGGGGCGGCGGGGGCGGCGGGGGCGGCGGGGGCGGCGGGGGCGGCGGGGGCGGCGGGGGCGGCGGGGGCGGCGGGGGCGGCGGGGGCGGTGGGGCGGCGGGGGCGGCGGGGGCGGCGGGGGCGGCGGGGGCGGCGGGGGCGGCGGGGGCGGCGGGGGCGGCGGGGGCGGCGGGGGCGGCGGGGGCTGCGGGGGCGGCGGGGGCGGCGGGGGCGGCGGGGGCGGCGGGGGCGGCGGGGGCGGCGGGGGCGGCGGGGGCGGCGGGGGCAAGGGCGGAAGGGTGGCGGGGGAGGCGGAGGCAGTGGGGGAGACGGGGGCGGAAGGGGTGGCGGGAGCGACGGGGGTTTGGAAGCGGCGAGCGCGGCATCTGCGCCAGCGGTGGCGGCAGAGACGGCGATAGAGGCGGTGGTGGCGGCAATGGCGGCGGCAGTGATGGCGGCGGCGGCGAACGCAAGTGAAGGCGACGCCGCGGCGGCTTTGGCGGTGGCAACTAGGCCACCAGCGACATGGCCCCTTGATTAACTTCTCAGGCCGCGCAGCTGCGGGGCGTGGCGTGGCGGAGCGGCGGCTGACCCGGGGTCACCACTTCACAGCGACCGCCGCCCACAGGGCCCGCCCTTGACCTCGCCTCGCGTCCCAGCGACTCCGGCGCTCGCCAGCAGCGTGACGTCGCAGCGGCGGGCAGAACCCGAGCCCACCAACATTTTATCTACGGCCGCGTGCAACCACTTTACCTCATTACAAGGTTGACCTGTAGAAGAACTGACAAAACAGCAACTGACTTAAAAATCAGGAAGCAATATGTAGCGTCATAGACTTGACCCCCTACTCTAGAGAGACGAGTTGCAAGGTATGGGGATGAGGGAGCCAAATTTAGCCTTCCGAACAAAGGTCACCCTTCAGTGAAATTCCAGAGGGTAGGGGGTTTGTAGGTGCCGGGCACAAAATTGCAGCGTCGGTGGCGCTCGCCTCAAGACGAGTGCGTGGGGGACAGATGACGTAGGAGGTCATGTGACTCGGGCCTATATTAAGGTGCGCCGCAGAACCCCGGATCGGGTAACGTTTTTTGGTTTCCTCCCGGCTAGACCGCAAAACTTGTCCCGGCCAAGTCTGGCGCGGAAGTGCTGTACGCACGAGCAGGTGTTCGAGGTTCGCACACGGTGAAAAATGCTCTATACTTCAGGGCAGATCGTCTGCCGAGACACAGTACGTGCCGAGTAGCGAGTCGGCCGAATTGGCTAATCGCAGGCGCGGCCGCAAGACGCGTGTTGGGAGAGGGGGGCTGCTGCGGGTAGCTCCGACAAATGCCTGAAGAGATACTGTAAATATTTATTGTAAATAAATTGTATATACCCACTAGCGTCTGTTCCTGTGTGGCGTAGATCCCTATCCACGACGTTACAAATGACTAAAAAGTTGTATTTGATATTTTGAAATTTATATTATTAATTTGTCTAATCATATTACCTCGATATCTGAATTTCAACCAAAAATGAAATTCTAGTTATCGGATTCATTGACTTTATCGATAAATGTGATGTATTTAGGGGGAAGGAAAAGGTAATGAAAGTAATGCCAGCGATTGCTGTGAACGTGAGTTATAAAGGATACGATTGAAATAATTTGAGATTTTCAGAAAACGAACACACCTAAGCATAGTAGGGTAGCTTAAATGAAAATTCAATTATTATTTGAAAAATAAATTACTATTGTGGATATCAGAACATTCGATATATCGCAATTCGAGTTATTCTACAGCATAATTTAACTCTATTCTACTCTCTACTTCATCGAAAGAAATCAGAATTTATTCCAGACCGAAAAATTTTCCCCGTCAACATTTACCTCTGAAGCCGACTGAGTTCCACAACTACAACGTTTGCCTCACGGTTTGATTGATTGATTGGTAGTGATTTCGGGCGCGTCAACTAATATGATCATTAGTCCCGTAAGTGTAGTGCGTGGTTTTTGCTCGGGCGGTGGAGGTGGCCGGTGGCCTCCCCTCGCCGTATAGCGAGATCCGGCACCGACCTACCGTCGGCTAGTGGGGTTTCCCCCTAACCAGGACTCTCTCACCCGCGAGGCACCGCCTCAGCCGGGAGAAGCTCTAAGCTCCTGACCGGTCTCTCGGAATATGTGGTAGTGTAGTGCATGTTAGTGTGTGTGTGTGTGTGTAAGAGGAGAGGAGAGGACAAGGAAGAGGAAGGAAAGATCGTGCGCGGTCCGTGACCTATTTGGTAGGGGACTGTTCCGGCATTCGCCTGGTGTTGATCGGAGAAACCACGGAAAACGTGCGTTCAGAGCAGCCGGCCGCTCAAATTCTCCTCCAGACCGTGGCTGAATTCGACCTAGCTGCAGCCTCACGGAGTCTCGGGGCTGCCCGCGAGCTGTGTCTGCTGGGCGAGTTGCAGAGCGGCCTACATCAGACCTGTTGCTTGGCGGCGGTACGCGGGCGGTGAGGCTCAGCTGGGAATATGGTAATTTGCTTCCGCTCATGAGCCCGTCTGCTGAGTGGATGGAATGGAAGTTTTCCCGAACGCGAGGGAAATGAACACGCGAAAAAGCCAGGCGAATGAACTGCGAGAAGATAAATGTTGTTTTCGTCGTTTCTTTCTTCTCTCTTTTACTCCCTTTGGTTTTAATTTGGTCTTGCTCAAGGGCCACTGTACCAGCTTTGTTCATTGGGAGGAATGATATTATTTAATAGCAATTCAAAATTAAAATCGGTAAATAGAGAATTAATTTTGTTTCATCTCGTGGTTTTAAACAGTCGACAAATCTAAAATAAAATTGCCTTGGGAGATTTGCATTATTATTTTCATTTCTTCTTAGGCAATAATACGTTAAAAATGACGCTCCCTAGAAAGTAAAAGAAAAACGCTTGCCTACAATTGTCTTTTGTAGCTTACCAAAGGAAAAATAAACCCCAACATTTTTTTATTGGTAATACTGCAATATTTTTTCTCTGCGTTTTCTTTCCTTTTCTGCGTAATCAACATAATTGTATTGGTTGTTAGATGTAAATTAACATGGATGTAAATATGAGAGTTCATACGGGATGAACAAAACACGATGTAAAGGCGAATTTAAATAATCGAGATATTCTAGTCATCGAAGAATTTGAGATATCAATGAATTTGTTATTGTTAGCTCTATGTTACCCAGGAATGGCTTTTTACAGGATGTTACTTATAAAGGAATTTGATTTATCTAGGACTTATTTACCATGAAATCAAATTGAAATCAGAATAATGAATTAGCTATCAAGGGACAAGAGTCATTGAGAAATTTGAAATATTGATTTACAATATCCAAGTTGAAACAACGGATTTTCTAAACACAAAACGACCAGAAACCCCAAAGCCTGACGACGACGACCGGAGGCGGTAGCTCAGAGCATCAACTGATGTCACTGCAGCGCCTATGACCGGGAGGTCCTAGGTTCGAGTCTCGACGGGAAGGATTTTCGACACTAGCTCTTCAGCTAGGTCGAATTAAGTCGCTGTCTGGAGGAGAATTCTAGCGGCCGGCTGCTCTGATCGGTAGTTTTCCGTGTTTATTCCAATCAACATCAGGCGAATGCCTGAGCAGTACCCTACCAAACGGGCCACGGACCGCGCGCGATCTGTCCTTCCTCTTCCTTATCCTATCCTCACCCCTTACACACACACTTACACTAACATGCACTACACTACCACATATTCCGGGAGACCGTTCAGGAGCTCAGAGCTTGTCCCGGCTGGGGTGGTGCCCCACTGGTGGGAGAGTCCAGGTTAGGGGGAAACCCCGCTAGCCGACGGTAGGTCGGCGCCGGAACTCGCCATTCAGCGGGGGAAGATCACCGCTATCTCTCGAGAAAAAAACATGCACTACATTGACGAGACTAATGACCAAAGCAGTTGACGCGACCGAAAGCACGAAAAAAATCAATCAATTAAACCCAAAGCACGAATAGGACACGTTCCTCTTTACTGTCTCATCAGCACTGGAAATCATACCCTACCGGAAACCCGGAAAGCGGTTCACCCACGCCACGTGCCGGCGGGACATCTGCCCGGTCGTTGTTTCCGGTGGCCGCGTTGATCCGCCTCGGATCAGCAGCAACGAGATCGCAGGCGAACTCCCCAGGGAGTGGTCGCGCTCCCCCGCCGGCCCGCCTCGGTATGAAAATCATGGGCGGGGAGGGATCGGCACAAAGGAAAGCGGAGGAAAAGCGAAACCGATTTAAGAAAGGCGGACGCGGGCGGAGACGGGCTGATACGAGGGTGGCGTAGCGACCCTCACCTCCCGAGGGGTCAGCCTGCGACCCTTCACGAACAGTGGGCCGAAAAGGCCCAGAGATGCGCACAAAACGTTTTTTTTTTGTGATTTCAATGTCCATACTATTTCCGATTTTTTCTATAATATTTAATGATTATACCTATTTCTTGTGTGACTAAATAAGCATGTAAAAGTACACCAAAGTGGGGGGGATTGGCAAATTGTAAGAATGTAAATAAAATAACAATATCAGTACGTTCCATTTTTTTTGTTTTGAAGGATTTGATTTTCTTTCAGTGTATTTTGGATGGTGAACGGTGTCAAACATCATTCATATTATTAAAAATGTCACATACGGCTCAGCATATCATACAGCGTCCGGAAAGTCACATATCGTCGAAAACGTCGTATTGATCAAAACGCTACATAATGTCAAAACCTACATCCAGAACGCTTGAGTTCTCAGAACTCTTTGTTTTTCTCTGCCATATGTTTTCTTGAGCTCATTTCGAAGTGAACCAGAGCCGCTGTAGGATATTTTAGAAAAGTTTCCTTTTCCTTTAACACTTTATGCAAACGAAACTTTTTTAAGTATTTCAGGATCCGCAATTTTCTTCGCAATTATTATAAAGTACAAGGGTTTATATTACAGTTTTTAGATTGCGACGTACAGAACATCTAGAATCCAGTTCGGAGGACTCGTCCACCGCGGATCGGTTATTTCACGGTAGGCCGCCCAAAACAAATTCAGTCCGGGCCGCGTGTATTCAAAAGCGAACTGGATCCCGCCATCCAACTGCTGCATATTCCACGAAGCAGTCGCCTCTCACGAATATCTCTCGTCACCAAATCAAATATTGATGCCACAAGAATCCCCACCCCACCCCCGCCGCCCGCCCACGCCCACACGCGCGCGCGCAAACCCCTTCCCGCAGTCCACCGGTCCACGCGGGGAGCGCCCAGCTGGCGCCGTCCCCCAGGCGGACGCGGGCCCAGTCGGCGTGTTTTCCTTTCTGTTTCACTTATCGCGACTTCGTTCCGGCCCATCGCGCGGAAGAGATGGGGCGGTTTAGGCGCGGGCTGTCCAAAACTCCACATCGACGAAAAAATATTTTCTTTTGTGCATAGTAATGTATACGTAAATATGTCGATGTATTTTATCTAAATATTTGTATTCGTAAATATGATATTTTTAGTAATAGGAAATAAACTGTAACTCACTCGTGATGAAACTTTTTTCTTTGGCCGTGCGTTGGACATCGTCAACTATCACAGGCGTATTGTATTATAATTGAAAAATCTCTTCTGGTGGTTGAATATAATCAGAATAGCTATATGACAAATTTTAGGTTTATAGATATTACTATGAGTCTACTACAATCTTTATGAATCAACGATGAAAATAGTATTTGGAATTAGTAGTATCTGGCTTGGCTCTGCTCTGTCTGAGGGGTAAATATCTTCGAAAAATTTCACGTTCGAAACGTGCTACTAGTGTTTTTCTGGGGGGGGGGATAATCGATATTATATTTTTGTAATAGTGGAAGATTTCAAAAGCCTAAAGTTAAAAAGAAATGAAGGAGCAATTATCTTAGTTGATAATAGTATTCCCGATTGTTAAATACTTCCAATAGGCGAATTGTTAAATTATGAAGTTCAGCTGATTTTAGCTCTAATGTATTAAAAGGTTTTCTTCTCCTAGAACTTTTTTAAGGAATACCTTTTCACGGCGCACTCAACTTACACATTTATGCCACAATTTTACATAGAAGTTTCATTTCTCCTTGATTCAACGGTATTGGCTAATCGCACGAAACTTATTATTGCAGAAATTAACTTCTTTATTTGATTAAACCAAAAAGTCTATGTTTCAATACTCCTCTCCACACAATTTCTTGGGAATTCCTTATCGGTGTAAGAGCCAGTCTGGTGTCCATGGGCGACCTCCACTTAGAAAACGGAGACAATACCAATTCCATTCAATATACGGGGGAGGCCTTGCTACTTGAGAGGCTAAACGTGGCTACCCCTGGGGCACGCAGCGATGGGCATCTGGGCCGAGCAGTGCGTTCCGATCGGCTCTAGGGAGCTCCCCGTCGACCCGCTCGGGCCCCACCCACGCGGTATATCTTCCGACCTTTAAAACTGTCCCTTTCTATATCCGGGCTGCCGGTGCGAGGGAAGACGCATACAATGGTCCGAAAGGGGCTGCACTACGCAGAATGAAAAAAAATGTACCAAAAACAACAATGGGAAATGAAGCATACTAAACTGTATGTAGGAAAAAAAAACATTAGAAAAATCTTCAGTCACCTGAACGACACCCAACTGAGAAACGAAGATGTAATAAGAAATCCTATCAGAACGTAGAAATAAATCATAAGAAAATAAGATTATTTGGTCTTGTCTGAAGTGCATTAAAATAATTTATGAAGAAAAATAAAATACCTTTGACAAAAGATGTTTACAAGTAGAATATATTAAAAAAGCACTGCTGAAAGTAGAAAGATTCCAAGGTAGAAAAGAAAATCGGTTAAAAGTTGTTTGAGAAGACGAAGAAATACGCAGTGAAATTACTTTGAAGAATAATGGACAGAGCGGAAGACAAAGTACCAATGGTCGAAGAAATTGGCAGCTGGTCCTTAGGAGATCTTAACGGCTACAGGAAAAACATTGGACGAAAATAAAAATGGGTAAAAAGACAAAAAATACTCAAACTTTAAACATTTATGCAAACTTTCAATATATTATATTTCGATACATAATTTAATAGTCATGTTTGCGAATTGAACTTTAATGACATTGATGCTAGAACGCTCTGAAAAGGATTGTACACGAAGAGCCGAAAAGCATCAAGTCTCTATTCTTAACAATGAGTAACTATAAAAACTGTACTCATATGCTTACCAATGACACTTAAGCATTTCATCAAGTCAAGTAAGTGTTTCGAAATGTAGATGGAGTTAATAATGCACCACAACTTTATAAACTAATAACATTACTTAATTTCTAACCGACCAAGAGTTTCATGCGAAAATTCTGTGTTCCCGTGTTTCTTGTTGAATAAATTTACGTACAGCATCTATTGTTGTGACTAACAACTAGGTAACTGTTATTGTTTTCCATTCAGATTTCGATTTCCGTGCAACTGGTTCCTATTCAACGTCGTGACCATTTCAATATGAAATCTTTTGACACCATCAAGATGGAGAGGCAACGTTTTCAGAATCACAAACGCAAGTGAGTGAAGATTTCACGTCGGCCAAACGATACACGACCAAAAAATATCTTTCTCTACCTCCTGGAAGAAGTGTAAATGAAAATAGCTTCAATGTTTCGAAGAATTTTGAATTGGGTTTCATTGAAAAACGATTGAAGAGATCAGTTCACACCTCTACTTTTCGAAGTTCATCAGCATGTCAAACAATGCTTTGAAAAAGACAATGATATCTACACTCCGTCGTTCCTTATTCAGCGAAATCTGCACATAAATAAAAAGGAATGGGCGTATGTCTGTCGCATATAAACGCAAAAACTACTCGACCAATTTCACTGAAATTTTCACACTTTGTTCTAATTAGTATCGAGACTATTTAAAGAGAAAGTTGAATTACATCGGACATGAGAAGGTGTTTTTGCAAAATTAATCGACGAAGTGAGCTCTATACCGTTCTCGGAGATCCTTGCTTAAAGTACTACAATCTCCGGATATCTTTTTGAATTACATGCCTCACTTCGACTCATAATATCGAAGTTGCCATCTAGAAAGCAGGAAGTTTGAACCTAATGCTGGCGGAGCATATTTTTCCAATATTTCATTTTTAAGTGTAGAGTATTATAGTAATGTGAAGTTAGTACGTAGGTAATTGATTTTGAACTTGAATTGTATTTATTTAACACACTGCAATTGCGAAACATTTGAAATTAAGAATTAGCACTGGTAATTAATACTTCTCATAACTAAATCTGTCAGCACAAATTATATTATCGAAATCTTGTCCAACGTTTATCTTCTGCACTTCCCGCTGTGACCAACAACTATCTGTTGCCATGCCATCCAATGAGGGGAAATTTCCATGCAGCTGGTTACCATTCTGAGCGGTGATCATTTTAACTCAGATCTTTGACACGAGGATGATGGAGACGCAACGTTTCCGGCTGGAGGACTAACAGCCACCGTAGAACGAGCGTATACAGCGCGACGACTGAAAGAAACACAAAACAAACATTTTTTCCGTCTTCCGGAAGGCGTGGAATTGGAAATCGCACCGACGTGCCGGAAACATTTGAATGGGAGGGCGCGGTCTACTCCTTTTGTACTGCCACGCCGCTTTCATCGCCCTTTTGTGTGTTTCGGACGATGTCGCGCGTTTTCTTCCTCGATATTCCGCCCGAAACGAGGGAACCGCGTTAAAGTACGGCTTAATTTACGGAACAAGGGAGGAAGTAAGAACGCAGTGGGAAGTACATGAGAACAAGTGCGGGAAAACGCGGTGATTTGGAAAAAAGTCCCGAGGAGGAAACTGTTGGGGGGGGGGGAGAATAACAACAGACGGCGAAAGGGGGAATGACGCCACGCTGTTGGAACGGACTCCGTCTTCGGTTTTAATTAAAAAACAGAGGGTTCTCTGCCGCAACGCCAGGCTATCTTCGAGAGAGTTGAGGGCGCGTTGGCGGAAGAAAAGTTGGCGGGTGTTACCACAGCAGCTGCCGCTCTGTCTGTCTCTCTCTCTCTCTCTCTCTCTCTCTCTCTCTCTCTCTCTCTCTCTCTCTCAGGACCTCCCCGCCCTTTGCAGTCCACTCTCGTGGAGCCTAATGTGGCCGCTTGCGGATGTTCATAAAAGGAAGTTACCCCTGGGTCCACTTGTAGAATGTACGAGAGAATGCACTCTTCGCGACATTATCAAATGCAATAAGAATAAATGTACAGTACACGAAGGTTTGGGCCTCTACTGAGTGCAGTTAGAGCCATACAACTGCATTGTAGATAAACGCATAATCAACACGACGTGTCTTTGAAAATTAGATACCATCTCACAAGCCCATATAAATTTTAAAATTACGCTCAGCTTAAAGTATCTGCTCTGATTCTTCAATGTATCACGGAGCTTGAGCGATTTGTTTTTGAAAGACAAAACGGTCAGGAATCCTTTTGGCCAACGGGAAATATCGAGGCAAGGAAAGCTGTGATGGTTATTAAAAATTTCACAATTTATTTTTTTTCCCTCCAAAATTTAAGTAGTATATGACTTAGTGTAGGGATCACAAAATTTTGAAAATGTGCACACAATTCACGTTTCCCCATAGCACGTCATACGCAGTTTTAACTGTTTCTTGACGTAAAATAAATAAATAAATACAGCTGATTACTTCGTTCAGTCTGCGTTAATATTCCAATTCACTTACATGAAGCTGAAGGTTGTTGTCTTTCGATGTTGATATAGAAATGCCAGTGTTCACTTGCAGACAAAGCGAGAAAGTGTTCATTTCAGGCATTCTAGGATACAATAACTATAATGTTTATGGTTTCTAGACAAAATATAACCGCCAAAATTTCACAATTGCTTCGTAGAGCTGGCTTTTGAATGCGATACAAATGGAACTGTCTTTTCTGCACAAATCGGTTAGAAATCGGACTGACTTGGACGCGGAGAAGACTCAGAAAATGATTGATGAAAAGTACACCACCGTTGGTCTGATGTGGAAACGCGCTGTTTTTACAGCGCAATTCCCCGTATCTAACATAACCTGAAAAGTGGTTAACAAAGTCGAAATTATTTTATAATCGGTTGATGTAAAACTTTTAATCAGCGTAGGATTTCAATAGAATTGCTTACTTTCAACGTCACATACAGAAAGCGTCACGCACGATATACTTGTTTTCTTAAATAAATAAATAAATTTAAAAATTTTATGAAGTAGTTATGCTAAAGTTCCAAGTGGCAACCCCAATATATTTAATTTTTACAAAATAATTTACGACCATTATCTAATGATTGGTGACATTCTTCTAATTATAATTAAACACCATTTACAATTAAAATTTACCCAATTGTATCTTTTTCATCTCTGGATGAGTGTTTCACGCCTTCGTTCTCGCTAGCTCATACTTTCGCGTGAGGGCTCAACTTCCTTCAAACACTGAACTAGCTCTGCATATTCCTTGGCATTTCCACTTCTCACTTGCCTTATCTTGCTTTCAAAAATCACTCCCAACTGTTCCCTTATCTCGTTTGCGTTCCTCGCCAGCGTGCATCCCTCCGGCGGTCTCCTACTCCCCAACATCGTGTACCGCATAGGGGGCTAATGATAAGGAGCTAACTTACCCCGTGGCATAGAAACCACGCGGGAGGCCGATACCTCGTCATTATCGCAAGGTAGTAGGGTGAGCGCGGGCGTATGCGATACCAGGACTAGGGAGTTGCCTCGGGCGACGGAGTCGCGCAACAATATGCTCTCCCCCTCCCTTCCTCCTCGATCTGTTTCCTTCCTTTCCGCCTTGCCTTTCCTTCTCCGATGTGTCTCCCTCTCGTTTAATCTCTGTCTCTGTCTTTCCCTCGCGATCTATGTCTCTTTCCCTCTCGCCTTCTGATTATCCTGTTCACCTTCCTCCTCACATCTCCATCACACTTTTAATTTTTCCACTTCTTGCCTCTTCTTTTCTTCTCTTTGACTCTTCCTCTTTCCCCCTCTAAGTTTATCCTTTCTCTCTTCCGTATTTTATCTTTATTCCTATTTTCTTTCCAATTACACTCGTGTTTTCCTTCCCATCTTTCTTACTCTTCTCTTTTCACATCCCTCTCCTTCATTTCTTCAGTTTTTCTCCATTTCTCTCGTTCCATTCCTCTCTCTTCTGGCCTTCTAGGCCTTTCCTTCTTCTTCACGACGCCTTTCTCTCCATCCTTTCTCCTCCTCCTTCGCCCCTCTCCCCCCTGCCCTCCCCAGAGAGTAGCGCCTCCGGGCAGCCACGAAAGGCCAAGACCACCCCCCTCACCCCACCCTACACGCATTGTCCCCAAGCGGCTTACGTCGCTACGCACGCCCACGCCCACGCACATTCACGCACTCACACAGCAACTCTTGGAAGCGCTGCTTCCAGCACGCCTTGTGTGTGCCCAGGAATTTATGAGATCGCCTCCGCTGAATGGGTTTTATTTTCAGCGCGTCGCCGCCGCCACCGTCGCCCCGGCGCCTTTCACTGAAAAAGTAATTAAATGGGAGGGATGAAGGCGAGGGAAGAGAAGGGGAAGAGGCGGGCGGGAGAGGTGGTTGTAGAGCCTACGAAGTCGTTGACTTGCTCTGAAGATGCTGAGGACACACGAGCGACAGTCGCAAGCTAGTGAAGTGAGACGTGTCCTAGAGACTTACACGCGTGAGGGAAAGCTGTTATTCGAGGCGGAAAGGCGGGAAGGAAAGGAAAAAATATTACCGAACTATTTGGTGAGTGAAAGAGAGACTCTGTTTCAGACTCATATAAATGATACTATGTACACTTTGGAGTAAATGAAATGTAAAGCCTACCATTTACTAGTACGAAATAGATTTAATTATATCACGTGTATTGGTGAGATACATATTCTTCTTAGAATCACATAATTTATTTCCCACGTAAAACATGTACAACAAACACATCCGCCATATATTAATAAAAGTGGACCTGAAATGGAGTTCAACCGACTACAATGTGGGCCTCCCAAGTGATATTTTTTCAAAATTATTTTCGTTAACAAAACTTCATCAAAAACATATTTAAACAAATATAGACATTCGATCATAAACAATATCAAACATGGGATACATTTAACTCATTGAAAATCTGCAATAAGGTTTTCACCATCTTCCAAAAATAAGTATGTAAGCCGTGTACTTTTAAAACGCATTCGAAAAGACATTCACCTTATTCGGGTAAACTGTAAAAAGAAATGTGCAAGTCCAAGACACAACATATACATTTTGAAGTCAGCAGTCCTGAGTGCTCGAAAGGACTGCCTCCTTTTTCTCAAGGAACCAAACAATCGTCCGCAAAGCAGTGACCGTGAGTCTGAGGAAAAGAACAATGTTACTTCGAGGTCGCGGTTCAAACTAAGTCTCGTAAGTTCTCCACGGTCCATTGCCCGGTAATGTTCAAATGGGAAGGAGACATTGGGGGTGGGGAGAGAAGTAACCAGTCGGAGAGAAGAGCAAACCGGAGAGGGAACTGGAAAAAGGTAGTGTGGGGTGCGGTGATCAGAGGCGGAACAAAGAAGAAATCGGAGAAGAGAGGGGGTGAGGAGGGGGGAGAGGAGTGGGGCGATGAGGGGGGGGGGCTGGGAGGGGGCGAGGTGAGGCGAGGAGGGGGGGGGAGGGGGGGGGGGGGGCGAGGAGGGGGCGAGGAGGGGGCGAGGAGGAGGAGGGGGCGAGGAGGGGGGAGGAGGGGGCGAGGAGGGGGCGAGGAGGGGGCGAGGAGGGGGCGAGGAGGTGGGCGGAGGGGGCGAGGGAGGGGGCGAGGAGGGCGAGGAGGGGGGAGGAGGGGGCGAGGAGGGAGCGAGGAGAGGAGGGGGCGAGGAGGGGGCGAGGAGGGGGCGAGGAGGGGGAGAGGAGGGGGGAGAGGAGGGGGTGAGGAGGGGCGAGGAGGGGGCGAGGAGGGGCGAGGAGGGGGTTCGAGGAGGGGGCGAGGAGGGGGTTCGAGGAGGGGGCGAGGAGCGGGGGGCGAGGTGAGCGAGGCGAGGAGAGGGGCTGAGGAGAGGTGAGTCGAGAGGGGACGAGGAGAGGTGTCGCGAGGAGAAGACGAGGCAAGAAGTGTAGCGAGGAGAGTGGCGGCGAGGAGGGCGTCTGAATTCAAGTCCAAAATCAAAACAATAAGGGAAAAAGAATCCATCTCAGCACCACAAAATACAAACCTATGAGTGAGTTACTTAGTAGAACTTGTGAATAAGCAGCAGAAGGATCGAGACATGAAAGATAAAATAAACCGACTACAAATTACACACAATTTCTTGTATTTAACATTTCGAATCCGTTTTAAAACACTTATTATGCATTATTCTACTTGCCTCCAATAAAATTCAGAGTTTTCGAGAAAAAAACAGGTAATGAATGATTCAGAGAATTGTCACATTATCGCTTAAATAATGCAATTATTGGTTCACGTGAGAAATGGCCAAATGATTAATATTCATTTTATATTCGTACTTGTATGAAAAGAATCGCTTAACTTTTCACATTCATAAAGGAACAAGTGGGTTTATTTTTCCGACAGAAATAATATTTTGTTTGAATAATTACGTCGCTCAAATGTAAAATCGCACGAGTACAGTAGGTGCATTTCATTAAGTGTAATTGAGTTGGTTTCCTCCTGGGTTTTAAGAATGTGGTTGAATATCACAGAAAATATATTTACAAGAAACCTGAAACTATGCTACATTACTTCAACGATATTATTTTTTATTGGAAAACGTTCTTCAGCATTTATAAAGACAATTTTAGGAATGCTACATTCATGCACAATTACACGGGTAGTATGATGCAACCCGCTATACACGAAGGTAACGCGGATTGCGTATAGGCAATTTCTGTAGATGTTAAAATAGGTTCATAATAAAATATTTATTTATAATGAAAACAGCATTTTATACATGGAGTATAACAATTGTTTTTACATAAAGAGTTCGATATGGAAGCAAAATATTCTACCATTCTTTTCTTAAAAGAACAAAGGAAACAATGAACCTAAAGCGCCTGCAATTTAACAAAACTAATTAAATATAAAATAAATAATATATAATCAAAATATATCATTTTAGTTTTCTATCAACAAAGAGTATATCACTTAACCATCCCTTGAGTATAATAGTTTAGGTGAAGAATATTTTTATTATTAATAATTTCGTCTGGAACCTACTTACTAATCTTTACTTAGTAAGCCTTATTTAAAAACAATATGTATTTACTCAGTATGAAGGAATATTTTTGGTATAATGTTATATACATTCAGAGGTATTCAATTGCCTTGCATATTTACAATTAGAAACTGTCAACCCAGATCAGACCTTCAACCAGCCATATTAAGTTCCCCGGAGCGCGTCTACCTCTGCGAAGGCGCCATCTGGATCGTGCGTCTGATTAAAAGGCGCGGGAATTTTAGTATTCGCGTCCGAAATCACGCGAGCCGGGAACTAATTCGCAACGGCGCCTTCACAAAAAAACAAACAACACACTCGTGACCCGGACACGCACGCCCCAACTCCCTCGCGTCACCTTCCAAGCGAGTGCCGCGCATGCGCAGTGCACGCCGCCCGCTTCCGCATGCAGTTCTTGTCGCACCGCGCACCGCCCCCACGCCCTTCTCCGCACCGTAGACCGTGCCCCGCCCCGGTCCGCCCCGCTCCGCCCCGCTCCGCCCCGCTCCGCCCCGCTCCGCCCCGCTCCGCCCCGCTCCGCCCCGCTCCGCCCCGCTCCGCCCCGCTCCGGCCCGCTCCGCCCCGCTCCGGCCCGCTCCGCCCCGCTCCGCCGCGCTCCGCCCCGCTCCGCCCCGCTCCGCCCCGCTCCGCCCCGCTCCGCCCCGCTCCGCCCCGCTCCGCCCCGCTCCGCCCCGCTCCGCCCCGCTCCGCCCAGCTCCGCCCCGCTCCGCCCCGCTCCGCCCCGCTCCGCCCCGCTCCGCCCCGCTCCGCCCCGCTCCGCCCCGCTCCGCCCCGCTCCGGCCCGCTCCGCCCCGCTCCGCCCGCTCCGCCCCGCTCCGCCGCGCTCCGCCCCGCTCCGCCCCGCTCCGCCCCGCTCCGCCGCGCTCCGCCCCGCCCCGCCCCGCTCCGCCCAGCTCCGCCCCGCCCGCTCCGCTCTGCCCCGCCCCGTTCTGCCCCGCCCCGCTACGCCCCGCTCCGCCGTTCCCTGCCCCATCCGTCACCTGGCTGCGTCATTGCACTTCCCTCTCTACAATCACTGCCCCAACCCGTCACAACTTTCTCCATCCGCCTAGCCCACCCCATCCCCAAGGTCTCGCCCCATCTCTCAGCTCACCTCTCTCCTGTCGTTTTCCATCTATGCCCTGTCGTACCCCGCCCCTCCCCTGTTCAGTTCCGCCGGCTCGCGCGCCCTCTACGCCATCATCCTTCCCATCTCTTCCCCAACCGATCACTCCTTTCTCCACCCGACTAGCCAGCCCTAACGCCCGCCTCATCGCCCATCTATCACTCCATCTCTCGCCTGTCGTTTGGCACCTCACCTCTGTCCAGCCCCGCCCCTCCGCTGTTCCGTACCGTCAACTCGTCCGCCCCCTACGCCACCATCCTTCTCATTTCATCCCCAACTCGTCATCCCTTTCTTCTCCCACCTTGCCAGCCCCATCACCCGCTCCGTCACCCACCTATCCCCCGCCTGTCGTTTGGTACCTCAACCCTGTCCACTCCCTCCCCTCCGCTGTTCCGTTCCGCCCACTCGCCCGTCCCTTACGCCCTCGTCCTTCACTCATCGCCACCCTTTTCGTCAAACGTTCCCTACGTCCTACAGCCTACTACCTGCCCTTTTCGTGGTGCTACGTATCCCTGTCACCGCCCACTCGCCCCCACACTTTTACTTGCCCCTAACCCCACCTCTCACCCCTCCTTTCTCGTACCGCGCTCTTTACCCCCACCCCTCTCGGCCCAGCCCCTCATCTCACTCTTATCCACACGATTCCCACGCTCCATCCCCACCCTTTCGGCCCACCCATTCGTCCGACAGACCCTTTTGCAGCGCTATCTCCACCTGCTCCGTCCCCACCCGTACCTCTCCCCTCCCACTCCCACCGCGCGAAACCTCATTAGCTTCCCGGTGACACAAGTAGGTCGCGAGACGGCGAGGTGTCGCAGCAATGCGGACTTCGTGACTCCGCGTGCACGCCGCTAGGGATGATAGTAGCAGACACTAACAGAATAACGCTTCCAAGCAGGAAATACGTAGCTAGAATGAAAAGCTCGAACAGGAAATAGAGCCGATAAATACAAGGTGTTAAAGGCACATCGACGAGTTCAATCACATTTACTTTTGCAAGAAGGAAGTGTTTTGTTAAGCCATCATTTTCACATACTCACAAAGTGTCTATTTTAATTGAACATAGCAGTAATAAGCTAACGTTTCTAGCAAAACGTATCCACAAAGAAAGATTAACTCATAACATAATAGTGTTAAATTATTAGATACGAGTACATTACCATTAAATTAATTTGAAAAACGAAAAGCGACCTTGTGACAGAACAAAAAATGGTGAAGTGTTATTCTAAAAAATCAATATTTACAATGAATACGTTCTAAGGTCTTAATTTTATGAGTAATATAAATAAGTATTCTCACAATTTAACTTCAAAAATAAGAAAAGTTAAAAAACAATGAAACTCCGAATGACTTACTTCAGAAGTAACATTACTAAACCTTGAAGTCATAAATGTAGAATGTAAATTCCTAAGCATCCGATATATTATCAATAATGGATATTTTTAACGCTATTTAATATTATCAGTTTCATTCCACCACTTGAAACACGTTAAAATATCCCATACAAGTAAAAAAAATCCACAGAAACATACCACTCCAAATTTCCACAAGCAATGAAAACATCTCGAACAGCGAAAAGCGAACTCATACGCAACCCAATTAAAACACCAATCGCCAGCCGAATGTTTTTGAAGGGAAAATCGTTCCGCGTGGTCGATTTCGTTTAAAACAGCGTGTTATGCGCCAGCCGAGCTGTGCCGTGAGCTGTGAGTGAACTATTAAAATGGAAATAGAGCACGCGAACGCCCATTAGAAGCACAGGCGCGAGAAAATAGGTCTCTGTTGAACGCACCGAATCGCGAGAACGAATGCCATTGAGTGCGAGCCACTGAGTGTTGGACGTCGAATGTGATGTGTACGATTTGTGTACATGAGATTCCATAGTTGGGAGATAATGAGAGCATTGAATGAAGGAAACGCCCTTTTTTTGTTTTTCATCAGGATCTACGGCACGATTAGTTTTTTTCCTGGTGGGAATTGTTAATTTTTTCGAGAGGGGGACGGTGTGAAGAGAACAATCGTGCTGACCATAATGAAATCAAGATTTTAATTTTTTACTATCTGTGAAAAATAATATACACAGGACGCATCTGATTGTTCCGACATGTTGACACTAGACTGTCATCTTGCCAGTATTCACATACCCAATCAAAGTTAACCATTTATATATCTACCAACACAGTTTTCTTTTTCCATTTTCTTAATTTGGATTCGTGGATTTGTACTGCCAAAAGTAGAAATCTTAAATCAGGCATCTACAGGCAGGTGGGCAAGCTTCAATGAGGCAGGTGGATTAACTGTGTCCCTGCAGACATAAATTAATTCTTTCCCAGCAGGGAACATTAAACTATGCAGGGGGCCAATCTCCAGCAATTTGCACACTGCACCTTTCGTCACATTATTTTCTAGGTGCCACTAGATCAATGGAGAATTGAACTTGTTATTTTGTTTTCTGATTGAAGTGTGATGAGGGACAAGCGGAGAAAAATGTGTGACGGGAAAAGAATATTTCTTGCTTCCACTGTGTACAGAGAATTTCATTACACAGCAGATGAAGAAAAAAGAGAAAATAGAATTCTGTGAACTTGATAAAACGCTAAAATAGTCGCCTTTGACTTGTGTCTCAAGCAATAATGTACGTGAGGGTCCGTAGCCAAGAACAATGAAAGCCAAGGAACTGATTGGGAAATCACTTTGTGTTAACTATTTACCAAGCGTCCTTAACCAATAGCTTACAAACGACTACTCATACAATTATGCGAAAATCATGTTTTCTGTTGACGTATTTTGCGTATGTGTTTTAGTTATTGGAATAATCAGATTATTTATAGGTGACTGTTTTGAGCGTAATAAATAAAAGCTGTCGGATGATGAAAGGGACATAAGAATAAATCGTACGGTGCGACTTTTTTGAGGGGTTTTCTGAATCTAATGCTCGATTATGTCTATTTCTTTTGACGTGACATTTTTGTCGTTTGTTGTCGGTAGATGGAGAAAAGATTTGGTAGTCTAGTGTCTCGGTAGTATCGGAAGAAAGGGATGAAGTTTGAGTTAAAACGAATGAAATATAATTGTGAATTTTATCGTTTATGCAACTAATACACGACTGGTGAAATTACTTTTCACCAGTTGTTTTGTACGTTAATTTGGTAATTGAAATAACCGTCTTTGTGGTTAGACTCTGGTGCAGTATAATTATTTGAAAGTTCAAAGGTTGTGGGGTTATGTAATATGTTTATATTGTTTCATTAGTGTTTAATTGTGCACTTGAGTTCTAATGATATAATTTCTCAATATTATTCGACTTATTACTACATAGTTGATAAAAAACAATTCGAATATTACTGATTAGAATAACTTATCTCTTCCATTTAAATCAAAACATTTCTGCAAGTTGCAATTCCAGAAAGAGGAAGTTTTGCTTCATTACGATCATTTATTAAAAATCATTTGGAGTGTCGTAATAAATATTCGCCGGATGAAATAATAATGAATATTACATGAATTTTAACAAATTCGCTTGAACCAATTAATAGTAATAACAATAGACGTTTTTCATTACCAACTGGCTTGACCACAATACCCTAAAGGGCGAAGGTGCCATGTCTTGTGGGGCGTAGCTCATAAATTTCCAGCACAATTCGCTAATGGCCTCACAAATCTATAGAGAAGATCGCACGGTTATTTCTTAGGACGAGAAGCCGTTGTAAAAAGTGGAAACTTCCTTATTTTGGCTCTGGGGAAGAAATAAAAACTTCACCGGCAGATAGTTCAATATTGTTACTACATTGTGGGGGATATTGATTCAGTGTTAGTTTTCTATTTTACGTCCGCACGATTTTGAATATATCCATTAAATTTTTAACTTCTGCATAATTGTTTTCGAATATAATGTAGATTGGTTAGTCTTAGAATTCTAGCTGACATACAGCTATGATTATAGCTTTCTGACACTCATGAGAACTTGAGAATAAATGAATGATCCATGATGCAGATGATATAAAAGAATGCGCTATCGTTTGTCTACCACAACAATCACAGTTTGCAAACGTCTATGTCATATGCGGGTTCCTAATCGACAAACTTACGTTCAGAACGATCAAAATGCATAATATAAATTAAATATTGTATGCATATTACGTGTTTATCTACAAATACTTGATATTAAATGTTTTTGAGAGGCCAGGAATTATCTTTTGAGTTTAAGTGTCATCGTCGATTGGTTAAGACGTAATTATGTGTGCCTAAGATAGGTAGTCAAGTTAAATAATTTACTTATTGATTTTGGTTTTGAAGAAGTTGATGACGAATATACCTTTTTTTGTATACGTAAATATAATTTTTTTAATTTCATAATCAGAAAAACTTCACCACTGCGAATCGTTAAAGAAAAAACATCTTTTAAGGGCACATTCAAAAACAAAACATAAGATTCTGACAAATAACAAAAAGTAACGTTTGTTTCAAATTAAAAGTAAAAGGTTAGACAAAACTAAGACAGGTTAGTACAGGAAGTAAATGAGTTAAGAGTAGGAGGGAATATATAAATATTTCTCATATTACTACTCATGTAAACGATTACACACACACTCACACGAAACCCTGCCTAATAAACGCCACAATTTCTGGAATTAAAGACTATCAAGATATTCATATTGATATCATACCTATGGTTTCCAAGATATTGTGAGACGTTCAAAATTTTGAATTCTATAACCCATTCCCAAAGTAACAATTATAAAACATTTTCTCTCATATTCATTTTTTTTTCAGCGCAGTCTCATACCATCACAATTATTCAATCCAACTTCACAGAAGTAAAATCCAGCTTTTCACAAGACACACATTCTGCTCATTCACACATTCCAATTTAATTTAACTCCGTCTGGAATTCTCCAACTGAATCCATCTGTTATTTCCTTGTCATCATTCCGCACTGCGTTCTGTACATGCGTGAAATTTCGCCCTCATATGCAGTCTTCACATCTGCCTTCACTCAGACGAACGCGGGCACGCACGCACAGCCCAGCGGCCGTTAATAATGCATGCGGCGCGGGGGCGGGGCCGGGGGCGGGGAAGAAGCGGGGGCGGCGCGGGAAAACAGGGGAGAAGAGCCCAGGAGGGAAACACGCACTGAGATGGGGCGCCATGCACGCTGCTGCTGCTGCCGCCGGCTTGGTGCAACGATGAAAGATAGCGTGAAGCGGCACGACAGAGAGATGCTGGGTGCGCGGGAGTCGGAGAAGGTAAGGATAGATACAAGATTCGTGCAAGTTATTCGAATGCATGAGTTAATAGAAGAAGATCCGAATGCGTTTTTCGAACGACTGACTAATTCGAATTCGGACAAGGTACGGGTAGATAGAAGTTCCGAATGAATGAGCTAATAGAAGACGATCCGAATGAGTTTTTCGAACGACTGACTAATTCGAATTCGGACAAGGTACGGGTAGATAGAAGATTCGAATGAGTTATTCGAATGAATGAGTTAATAGAAGAAGATCCGAATGAGTTTTTCGAACGACTGGATAATTCGAATTCGGACAAGGTAAGGATAGATAGAAGTTTCGAATGAGTTATTCGAATGAAGGAGTTGACAGAAGAAGATTCGAATGAGTTTATCGAACGACTCACTAATTTGATACAAGATTCGTATAAGTTATTCGAATAAATTAGTTAATAGAGATGATTCGAATGAGTTTTTCGAACGACTGACTAATTCGAATTCGGACAAGGAGAGGATAGATACAAGATTCGAATGAGTTATTCGAATGAATGAGTTAATAGAGGAAGATCCGAATGAGTTTTTCGAACGACTGACTAATTCGAATGAAAGAGGATTCGAATGGATTTGAATGAGTTCGTAAAAGAAGGTTCGAATGAGTTACTCACTAAAAGTTCGTTGACACGAAGACCTTGGATCGAGACTCCACGGTGGTAGATTTTAACTCCAGTTCAATAACACAGTCCTAGCATGTCCCCGACTAGCTGAGAATTCTAGGAGACAAACGTAGGTGGTGTTGATGGACAGGGTGTTGGAGAGAGACCAAACGAGTAAGAGTTGAAGACAAGTGGTTTTCGTAATACTACACTAAATAGTTTTGAGACAACTGTTATATACGTGAAATACGAAGCAATATGCGTTAATTATTACCCCAGTGTGAACCAATCATGGAAGAATTTATCGCGTGGCTTCACAGCTACGGTATTATATACATCGTTTGAACGTCTAAACGAGATCCAGCGAGATTCTGTGTTCCACGTATTTCAATATTATAAACAATTATAATGAATTAAGTAGATTTTGCTGATAAGATCTAATATTTGGCGATTATTTATTACAATCATTAGTGCAACAGTTTTATAAAATAGCACTAGGAGTTTCTCAAGTAATCTAATTTTTTCACACATCATAAACACACGATTCTGCCGATGGCATGACCTCGCATCCTCGCGAGGTGCACGGGGACTTCGCTGACAGGAAACTGAATAGTTGCGGTCATTTTGACGGCGCGGGAAGCGTGGTCGGTTGAGGCAGCGTCGGGACGTTGCGGAGCGGGGGGGTGCGGGGCGGCGCAGGGGGGTGCGGGGAGATACGGGGCGGCGCGGGGCGCCGCGGGACGGCGCGGGCGGTGGCCAACGATCGATAAGCGTCCCAGCAGCCGGCGGGGCGCCGCTCAAGGTCGCGACTGCGGACGTAGTCCTCGCCGCAGTCGCTCTCTCATCACCGTTCCTTCCCCGAAACCCCCAAACCGGATCCCCACACGTTTCCGTCACGTCCTACATCTCCATCACATCCGACTGATTGATTTTTTCGTGTTTCCGGGCGCGTCAACTGCTTTGGTCATTAGTCCCGTTAGTGTAGTGCATGTTTTCCTCCGGAGATGGCGGTGCTCTTCCCCCGCCGGATGCGAGATTCGGCGCCGACCTACCGTCGGCTAGTGGGGTTTCCCTAACCAGGACTCTCCCACCAGCGAGGCAGCGCCCCAGCCGGGACTAGCTCTAAGCTCCCGACCGGTCTCCCGGAATATGTAGCAGTGTAGTGCATGTTAGTGTAAGTGTGTGTGTGTGTGTGTGTAAAGGGAGAGGATAGGACAAGGAAGAGGAAGGACATATCGCGCGCGGTCCGTGGCCCGTTTGTTAGGGTACTGCTCCGGCATTCTCCTGGTGTTGATCGAAGAAACCACGGAAAACTATCGATCAGAGCAACCGGCCGCTAGAATTCTCCTCCAGACACCAACTGAATTCGACGTAGCTGAAAAGCTAGTGTTGAAAATCCTGCTGCTGTCAGGACTCGAACCTAGGATCTCCCGGTCAGAGGCGCTGCAGTGAGATCAGTTGATGCACTGAGCTACCGCTCCCGGTCCATCACGTCCGACATTACCGTCACGTGCGACATCTCCGTCACGTCCATCTCCGTCACGTCCGACGTCTCCGTCACCTTCGACATCTCCGTGCCCTCCGACATTTCCGTCAAGTCCGAAAATTATTCTGCGATGCATTATTTAGCATCTTCGGCCCTTGCCGCGAATAACATTCATTATTTCTTAAGCCTCTTTAGATGCCATACTGGGATCTATCGAAGTTGAATGATCTATCAGCTTTTACAGACCCTCCATGACGCCGCAACCCATTAGTTTGAATTTCACGGGATCTGATGTTTCTGGTTCAGAGTTCTGCAGCATTATGATCGTAGTTTGCCTTTGTCTCTACTTTTAGACTTTGAATATTGTGCTATGAAATTACTGAACAAGTCTTCAGCATTCCACGCAAGTTGTGGGGGGGATGAAGGCAACCTACGACCTCTCCTCTCGTTCTAATCTAAGTATTTATATTTAAAAAAGTGTGTTTATGAGTGCAACTAAATCGTATCTCTGTTTTTATTCTCTTTTTGCAATCACTATCAGATAACTTCCGGTTTTACAGAGAACTACATTCCCAACAATGCACGACGTCGTATATTCCCTTCCGAAGTGCACTTCCTATCGTGACTGCGTTGTTTGCGTGCTGGTTGGGTCATTATCATACTACATGCTTTGCAATACCTCCGTGTTGAGTTCAAGCACAGCCTCTTTATTGAATTATATAGCTCATATGCTTAATAAACCTCAATTTAAAAGAATATGAACTTAAAATAAAGAAAACCATGATTTGTTTCTTAACGTTTACTTAGTGTCACGGGGTGATCACAACACCCCAGTTTTTATAGTATATATCTCTGTATAACATGAGAAAAGCATTATGATATATTTGGAAGCCGAATGTAATGTGACCGTTCTAGTTTTCCTTAAACGCGGCGTCTTTATATTGGGAAGATGTACGAGTACATTATCTTATAGTTGGAGTGTCTCAGATATGCCGCACAAATCTTTGAGGCAAAGTATTTTCAATCACAATTTATTAAGTCTATCAGGAAATCTTTGAAGTTATAAAAATAAAAATACATCTAGTTTCAGAAAGTTTCTTTAAATAATGCAACTTCCATCTAAATACTCTCCAATTGACGTAAAATTGTATGTCATTTGAATAAATACATAAATTTGAAAATTATACATAATGTTTCTTATCTGTCTGTCCTTCCCAATGAATCGTTATTTTGACATTTATTACACGCAGTCAGGTTAAATTTTATGAGGGGCGTTGCGGGCACTCTGCGCGGCATTTCACGTTTAAACTTCCCGCGCGATTGCTTAACTTTAAATATTATTTTTTCTTTTTTCAATCCGTTCCTAGAAAGGAAATTTTTGATTTCATGAATTGCACATTACAAAAATATCAATTGAATATGCAAAATGACGGATAACTATATTTATGGACTTCATTTGTTATTTCTTTTAGTGTACAAAATTTGAGAGAGTTGTATATTGTATATCCTCGATGATATTATTGTTTGAAACCTCTATTGTTCACTTTTTTCATATAAAATTTGAAATGAAATTTCCTTACACTATTACATATAATGCAGTTGTACTTAACGTAATAACATTTCATATTGTTACGAACAATAAATATTTCATTTGTTAAAAATGAGAGGCACAGTGCCCGAAAATTATTTTCCTGGAAACTGCAGATAAAAATTATCCACTAATATTAAATCTAATATGAAAGAGGCTACACGATTCATGAAAACAATGCAGAAAGACAACACGAAAGGTCGTCGACCCCGAGCACTGCCTCCGTGCGGTAGAATAAAAGCTCACCGAATGAAAGAGAGCGTAGCTTTTGTCCCACCGCGCCGCCGAGGCCTCCATTCTCTCGACAACTTTTGTTTCAACGTGAATACGACCAGGTTCAGCCTACGTACGGCGATATATCTAAAACGAAAACACTTGAACTGAAAATTTGCACTCTTAGTTCTCCGCAAAATGGAGAAGCTTCCCGAAAGGTAATAATTCTCGTTGAAGTAGCCTTCGGACATGAGTTGCTTAGTCACAATCATTAACCGTGTTCTCCTGCGATCGTTACATCGTACGGTAAATGCAATATTGGTACAATCAGAAAATCAGACATAAATGAGTTTGAAGTTTTCACCTCGTATTGAAATGCACCATTCTTGCCTTCACACTTCGGTAATTATTTGGTGGAATACTGTACTGTAGCATATGCTACTGTTACGGCTGGAAAGTAGACCAATTTGCAATTCTGGAGAGTGGATTTACTCAAAATTCATATTTTTTGTGCGATTATTGCATTTTTTGAGCGATATGAACAGTTTTTGATAGCAAGTAGGCGGCGTAGTGCGATTCTGTGAAATGCATCTGCGTGAACGTTGCAGAATAAAAGCGACATCTAAATAATATTATTCTGTAGAACGTTATTTTAAAACTGTGGATAAGTTTATTTTTTGGCAAAAATCGAAGTTTCATTCTGTTTCAGCTGTTTTTTAACCATATCTGATACATTATTACTAGAAAAAATATAGAACTTTCTAAACATATCTCTTCAGTCAACCCAAAAAGTTGAAAAGTGTCACTTTTCTTGTTCCTCGACAATATCGTATTATTTGTTCCTTGCAAATTTATCGAAAGTGGATGAGAAACTACTATTATTATGTAAAGAATGTTCTAAACAACTAGTTGACATCTCAGAAGCAATGCTGAATCTGGTCTCATGTGTCCACAGAGCAAAACATTCAATCCTAAAGATTACAAACTCAAAGTCACACCGTTATCAATATGCAACGGATAACGATTTAATAAAGGAGAAGTATAGCGAAACCTAGTAAATCGAGGATAAGGAAGAATGTTTTAAAATAGTTTCTCTCCACATTATGTATGGAACAGGTAGTGATTTATTTGATACCTTTTAGGGCGTACAGCCACATGTTATTGTCCTGTGGCTTCAGTAACTAATGGGAGTGTATTTTGCTACTTTAACTATCCTAAAGTTGGAATACATCTAATGATACAATTTACTATCTATAATTTTTCTTCATAAATTTTTATAAAATATTCTTGAAGCTAACACCTGTTCATTGTTTTTGTTTGTTTTTTTGTATTTTTTGGTGAAATCTATTTTTGTTTAATTTTCATTTACACAACAATTTTACTTATTTACTTTATTTACAAATTATTCATTCAACCCAAATACTGAATGGGGAAGGAAGACAGGTGGCGGGAATGAGTAGTTTATCATGAGAGAGTAGGGTTGCCGGCGCACGTGCAGTGGGAATATGAGCAACAGACCGTTTCGCGTCCCCATAGCGCCCTTTCACCCAACAAACCCATAAAGCAAACACATCGCCCAGAGCGACAAACGCCCATCCCAGACGGGTCCACGTGCTGCTTTGAATCTGCGGTCGCAGACAGTTTCTCGCTTTCCGCCCATTACGGACACTTAACCGACACTCGGAGGGACAGGCCGACCCAGGCCGCACCGCGCAGCCCCTTAGTCTCGTGTCGCTCATTACGGCACGGAACCTCCCCCCGCCCCCCCCCACCCCGTCCCAAGGCCGCCACCGCCTTTGAAGTCTCCCGGGTGAGCTGACGGGCGTAATATGCCACCCCCGCAGAAACAAACAAGCGCGCTACCTAGCGAGCACCGGCCGCACTACTCCCCGCGTTACCGCGACCCGTCGACGCTACCGCTGGAGAAAAGAAGGCCGTAATTAAAACAAGATAAGAAAATTTACTAATTAACTCCTAGTTACCCGCCAAAGGAAATTTTTTTCAAGAAAAATGCTAACCGCCGGCGATTTATTAAGACTGCTAACGAAGTTAATTTTGGGATAGAAAGAGAATCCTGTAAGAAGCAGCCTGAACTGTGTTGCCTTTAAATACGTGTCCTTTCTGTTACTAGTGAACGGAGTGGAACGTTAACTCTGGGGCAAAGGACATCTTTAAAACCTTCAATTGGATTTGTTAATGAAAATATATAAATTAGAACATAGAAAAGCAGTAAATTGGAGTCGTTAATACTTTGTGCCACTTTAAGCGAGTTTTTTCTCTAGATTTGATCAGGGGATACAATTTTGTCGCTGATATCTTTTTCGTTTTCATTCCATATTTAGAAGATAATTTTAATATTTACGCAGCTTTATATGAAAATGTTGAAGAATCTAGATTCAATTTAACAGAAAAATATTAAATAATTCAAAATTTTGGAAAATTAATTAAATAAATTCTACAATATACAATTATATTTCACACAGCATTACAATGAAATTAAAAAAAAAATGAAATAAATATCAATCAAAATTATAATTTCAAGGTTTTCTTGTTCTCGACCACATAAACACAGTTTGTATTCTTTAGCGGAATAAATAAATATATTTATCTTACAAACTTTTATTTCTCTTCTAGTGTTAAATTGTCTTTTTAATAAAAGCTTTAACATTGAAACAATGAAGGATGTGTTCAATTTAATAACGAATTATTTAGACAACTCAGATTATTACTTAAAATGGGTGGCATCACAGCTGTTTTATTCCTCACACACGTTATTTGTATCTTAGGGCGGTTCGAGTTACTTTGGTGTTGTTGAATACAAATGTGTAGACTGTAGTGTTCCAGAAAAATAGCTCTTAGGTTTGGCTTTAGTAAACATTAAAACGTTAATTTTTGTGGTTTCGTTATTCCTTTATTCACATTTATTATGGAGTATTACAACTGGATTTTTATTACCACAACTGAAATTTTATTTTCTTGTTACAGACATTTTATTTTCTTGTTAACGTTTGTATCGTCTTATTGTATACGGTAATAAAGTATGGCTATCGATAAGAAAAGGTTTTTATTTACTCGTGAAATATAGAAATTTTGCTCTTAATGTCAGCTCGTGTCAACTTTTTCTCTCGAACATAAAATGTTTGTCTCTCCCCCACAATAAGTTACTATAAAAGTTATATTTTAATCTGAAATATTTGAGGCACCACCGTGCTACTCTATCATAGCTTTATTCTAAGCCTTTCACGTTTCTACAAGGTTTCTGTCTCCAGTTTGGCACGTGGCTGGCATTAGTTGGCTTTCTCAGAAAGTTTGCCAACCAACTCCACCCACTTCTAATTAGCTAACAAGAGAACTCGCAGCAAGTATCGTAAAGAATAAAAAAAGAGAACTTCGAAGGTTTCGTTTCACTTGTCACTCGGTCACGTCACGTCATAGAAACTTACAACTTTTCGGCTTCTTCGAAATAATAATTTCTTTGCGGGCGTGCACGTACTTACGTGAGACCACGTGAAAGTATTCTGGGCGAACAACGAAGGAAACTTCAATAAAAGATTCAAGAAAAGTCAGAACAGCGACGGACTTCCACGAACACTGGAGTTCAACAGCCAACCCAATCGATGTTTGGAAGATTGGATGGACGCGAATAGAAATAAAAGAACTTGAAGTAGAATACCAGAGCATGCTATTCGTCAAATCACGTGTAACACAATGAAACAAAACATGGCATTAGAAATTTCGGGGAACACGAATTAAAGTAAGTTGCACCCAGGGTTAAGGAGGCCGCTTAGAGAATAGCAGGCAAGTATGCTGAGTAGCATGGCTACGTACTAAATAGGAGAGACGTATTATAACTAACGTGCAAGAGATGAAGTACGTACTGCAATTTGATAGACTAAATTATATATAAAAGTTATTAGACATATTAAAAGATAGATTTATAGGTAGATAGATTAAAATCTAGATATATTCAGAGGTAAATGTAAGATAAAAAAGAAATCTAAACATCTAAACATATGAATATAATAAAAGTAAAATATAACAAAAAAAGACCTGCAGCGTGTGACAAACGTAAATGACGGAGCAGCGTCATTTCATCACTTCTTGAAAAATAAAATGCAGCAGAGAGCAAAGTGCAAAGCAAAGTACTTACTACTAAAACTTCGCTACTAAAACTAGCGAAAACAGTGCAAAGGTGAAAAGTGACAGTACCAAATTCCGTGGGCACCTAGAAATGAGACTATCATAACGGCACCCGCCAAAAATTTAAAACAACCACAAAACAACACGACAATAAAACGGAAGAGCTCCTCAACGGAGCAGACTGTAATAAACTGCTCAACTCACTCCTTTCGTATTGGTTCAGTGGTGAAAGGTCGTTGGTTTCTACATAATTGAAATGATACAAGGGGTTGTCATTTCCAACAATACAGTATTGTTGGCAATGACAACGCCTTGCATCATTTCACTCCTTTCGAATGTGCAAAAGCTATTCGTTGTGATCTCTGATTGTTATCACATGATACCGTAGTTATAATTGTAATTGTTCAAGATAAACGAACTCTGATCGTATAAAACCCAACCGTTACTTCGTATTGGGGTGCAGAAGGCATGCCCATTTTATCATCGAGAGCAGTGAACGTTTTTCAGTTTTGACCAGACGAAGAGTTGCATTTACTGAATAGATACAAATATGTGCTTCAAGTGTCATTGCAAACTTAATAAAAATATTACATACTAACAGTAGCGGTCACTGATCGAGATAAACGTATTACATCAGAATGTATGAGCAATTTGCGGATCTGATCCTGAATGTTAGTTTAGGAGATACTAGATTGGAGCCCCGACGAATAGCGATTTTCTCAACTAAGCTAAGCCGGATCATTCCAATGCCTGTCAGAAATCTAGAGAAGAGCTGTTCTAATTGATCATTCCTGTGTTTCCTACCATCTATTCCAGGTGGATGTTGAAGCAGTATTAATCATTTTCAATTTCTCTGATGATCAATTTACCTTCTTTTTCAACACTTCTATCATCAGACAAGGGCAAGGAAAAAAATCGAAAAACAACAATCTATCAGCTTTAAACGCAAAATCAACAAAAAATGAATGAAAATTCATCATCTGACCCAGGGAGAATTCACGATTATTACTTTCACAATAACATTATTCACAACTGTAATTATAATGTTTTGATGAATCACTAAACTCATCTTTACAGTAATTGCATAAAAATCTTCAAACTCACTTAACTTGACAATGTAAATGAATTAATTGAATCGCAATTTGAAACTCTCGTAATATCGCAAATCCTATTGCATTGTTTCTCCGACATTAACAACGCTCAGCAAATCAAATTGTCCAAAAACAGCATTAAGTCATTAACCTCTTTAATGTGCTGCATGAGCAGCATTTGAAATACCTTCATCACGAGGGATGTTTGCTCATTGGAACAACAGTTGTTTCGGGGACTCAGACCAGATATACGGACACAATTATTGTTAGTATTCGCTGCATTGTTCATCATTGAGGTTAAAGCAAATTTTGCAGGGACGAAGCGAAACAAAGCCGCTCATAAATTCTTCCCCCGCGGATGAACCCAGAATCGGTTCTTTACATCTAACGAGATTACGCGGCCCGTGCGGAGTCAAAGAGAGAAAACAGATCGCGTAGGGGATGGGGCACGAGACCCGGAGGGCACAGTGGTCCAGGCACCAAACAGCTGAAACGGCGATTCTCTCGTGGCGTACTTATGACTCAAAGTTTCATTGAAGATTGCGAAAATGGTATTGTGAACATGAGTTGTTAGTGGTGTCAATAGAGAAGCAATTTGTATCACTATTGCCAAAGCAATCTGTACCACTTTTATATTGCAATTTGTACTTTTCTGAACTACTAAGTTCATTTCCAATCCGACATAATTTTTTGCTATTTTACAAAACGTATGTAGAGAAAAATGCTTATCTAAGATTTGTAACGCCCAGAAATATATTTATTTGAGAGTGCACCTAAAATACAACACCGGAATCGGCTATTGTTCACGGTGATATTTAAACTTACGTTGTTTTTACAGCTGAGTACGATCGCATCATGTTTTTCTTTACTTCCAAAATTTGTATTATATCTTCAAAGCGAATATATTTGAATTTACCTTTTTTTTCCTATTCCAGACAAAAACATTCCAATTTTTAGCCTACTTATTTTTCTTCAATTTTTTAAACACGGCCATCCCATTCCAACTGTTTACATTTGATCAATTCTAAAAGAAAGA